>CAJNOJ010000398.1:0-81968 GCA_905250025.1 Adineta ricciae
CGTCGAGCTGCATCTGGAACGCTAGTTGGAACGGTTGGAACGCACTGCTGTGCGAATCGCTGATGGAATGATTGAGAAAATCCATGCAATTCTTACTGGAAAACCGGTATTTTGGGTTTTGCTAGGTTTTGGCTGGAGCTATGAGGATTCCAAGGCATCCCATGGATAGAGCTCGTCGAGCCGCATCTGGAACGCCAGTTGGAACGGTTGGAACGCACTGCTGTGCGAATCGCTGATGGATGAATTCGAATCCGCTGCCAACTTCACTTACGTATGAGAAACATCGTTGTGTTCATAGTGGTAACACACTTTTTCTAACATTTCTACACATATTTTGCTTGACGCGATGTATTTAGGAAGAGTATATAGCTGTAAAGATGTGATTAGGAATAGCACAGAAACGAAAAAAACGGAAGTAGGTCTTTTTGTAACAACGATTGCTCAGTGATATTTCGCTATTTTTCGCTAAAAAACACATCAACTGATAGAGAAATGTTTGCTCTATTCCGGAATGAAAAAATCAAGTCAAATGGACGTCGGATGACCGAGATACTACGACTTTTCGAAAAGGAATAAAAAAATGCGATGGAATTAGAGTCTGTCACTCTACTCACAGACCAAAAAAGTAATTTGAATATTGAATTACGTCTTGTCATCAAAGTAAATTGAATCATTAATCTTTTTAAATCGAAAATATTTACTGCAGGTTTTCCATCATCAAATCCACGAAAAAGAAAAACATTTTTCGCCGTTCTTATCGTAATTCGTGATGAATGACCAACCATTCTATTCAACTTATTGATACAATAACTTCGAAATATATGAGAAAAAAGTGACTGACAGGTAAAAAGTAAATGCCTACGCTCGAATCGATGAAAAATTTTGACTAGTTTTAATATTCGTTTATCTACGTCTATCGAATTCTACTGCTTAAAAAAAGGAGAGGTAATTCAATAGTTCAACTTTTTTCAAAAATAAAAACTTGCTATAACAAAAGGATCGACATTGCTCGAGCATTTTTTTCTTCTGTTCTGCATTTTTCTTTCATTTTCTTTTTCAAATCACGTCAGATTATATTGTCTTAAGATGATACAGAGCAAATAAATCTCGATTACTCACTTTTTATGACTCAAATTGCGAAGGCTTTCTATAAAATAACGTCAAGCCAATGCACTGTCGACCGTACTTACTCAGAAATAATTGATTTCAGTTAAATCTTCGACAAAAACCAAACACTCATGGAGCAACGACATAAATATCATACTGCACAACCTCTTGATTCTTATCATAATTCACCATATTTTATTGATTTGGCTTCTGCTTCTAGAAATGAACATGTTACAATGTTCAACCAAATTCCATCCGATTTTCTATCGAACAACAATGAAAATCGAAGCACGAAAAATAACTATCAACATGCATCACAAGGAGTAGGTGCGACTTCAACGGATTGTTGTTGTTGTTGGTGGTGTTGTTTTCATCAACACAATCACAATGTCCAAGATTCAAGTGATTATGGCTGCTGTTCCTGTTGTGACTGTAGCAATTGCTGTGATTGTACTAGTGATAATTCCGGTGGTTGTGATAGTTGTGACTGTGGTGGTTGTGATTGTAGTTGCTAAAAAATAGAGATTCTACTGAAAATCAGGATTCTGTTAAGTTCTATTGAGTCTTATTTAATATAGTGAAATGAAGACGATATAGAATGAGATTTTTATTTAGAACATAAATACACATAACCAAACGATAGAAATATAGATAGATCGAATAAAGATTATGTCAAACATTAATGCGTGTTGAAGAACATATTCTATAAATCTACCATCAGCTTTTGTTGAATAGATCATTTTCATAGAAAATTCACCATTTCTATACCCAAATAAGTATCACCATTTATATTACCAACAGCAGCTACGTTTAAAAGTCCACTAGATTTCAGAATATTTTTACTATTAACATAAAAACTATTGATTTCATATTGATATATGATAGAATCAATATCATTCCAGTTAAAAATAAAACCAATATATCAGATTTGTTATCATTATCAAAATCACCAACAACTACTTCAGATTAGTGATCTGATTGCATATTTATTGAACAATAGCATCATATTTCATATATTCAGATCAAAAGTCAAAGACAATCAATTTAGTTTTCTTTTCTGAATATACAATTCCATATTATCAATTAAACATTCTTCTTTATCAAATCGTTCAATACAAATTCTTATACTACGTGTATTTCTTGGTATTTTTCCTGAATCAAATTGTCTCTTCCAAGTAAATGTATTATTTATCAACAAATAAGATTCTAAAACAAATGAAAATCATCAAATAATCTATAGAGAAAAAACTTGTCTTACTCGAAGTATTAAACCATATCGATGTAATATCATAAAAATTCATTTCGATAACAAAATTTCCATTCATACAACGTACATCTGCTGAAAAGTTGTATTCCGTTTCATCACTGTCTATAAAAACAGCATAAGCAGCAATATCAATTGTTTGATCAATACCAATTTTAACATTCTTCACTGTAAAATTAAAAGAACAACTTCTATTTGATGATGAATCATCCGTTAGAGTTGGAGAAGAATACCCTTGAATATAATTCGTTTGCCAATGTGTCAAAATATGATTATTAAACCAATTTAAACACTTGAAAAAGAGAAAAATCTATAAAAAGAAACAATTGAATACAATTTCTTCAAGACTTACATCAATTTCTGCATTTCAATTTCTAATTAAATTACTCTGATCAATAATCCACATTTCATCAATCAGAATAACATTATTCATTTGAAAATATTTTGGATTAAACAGCGTTATATTGATTGGGATTGTTCGAAAGTCAATATTAGAAAAATCGATAAATAATGGCCCGAGTATTTCAGCTTTATCAATCGATTGATTACGATTAGCATCGAACAGATTCGTACCTTGAAATTGTATCATACCTTGAATTTTAATTCCATGGAAAACCGTCAAAGCTAAATTCGTTCGTTTAAAACTAATATCACATAAATGTGATTCACTAAAATCGCTTTTTTCTATATTTGATCCATCGAATCGAACATGAGTTTTGCCCAGAGCATCATCGGATCCTAAATAACTTTTACTACATTCAAATTTCGTTCGTAAAAATTTGATTCCAAACATTGATGAATTACGAAAATCAGCGCCATCTTTAAATACACAATCAATAAACGAAGCATTTGTAAGATCAACCGATGGTAAATATAATTTATTAAAAGAAAGCTTCTTATACGGTGTACTTTTGATTGTTATATTTGTAAAATTTGCACCAGATAAGTCAAGTAAGATATCAGCTGTATTTGTTGATAGAAGATCTGTTTCATAAAGAAAAAGGAAAAGACGAGATTTACGTTGAAAATCTAATTCATCTAATGCTGTTAACGTTTTTGTACGAATATATTTCAGTTTTTTTTCATTATCAATGAATGAATGATTGATTTTAAATAAAACATTGGAAATATCATCAACATAGGTTTTGAAAACATTTTGATAATATGATTCATCAGCTAATTGTTGATCTTGTAATCGAGTTAGATAAGCTAATGTGTGATCTTGTTCTCGACGTTTGTCTTCAATTTTTTCATCGGCGATAGCTATTACTATTGTTGCTACTCCAATCATTAATGGAATTAATGCATTTACAGCTGTATTTAACCATAGCTGACATCGAGATTTACGTTTCACTTTTTTTTCCGATCGTTGTCGTTGAGTACGATTCATATTAAAAACAATTATATCATAAGATCGTTTGTGTTTTATATATGTATATATGAAAGAATTTAATATTAATTGTGAATAAACAAAGAAATACGATATTATTTATTGAAATGCTATACTAGTATGGCGTCATACATATTGTGACTAATCAAATATATGTGTATATAGATATTTTTCTTTCAGTTGTACTTTGATTATGATATCAATGATTACTCATTTTTTGACGTTTATTATGATATACTCTAAAGTGCTTCCTTCTAAGACGATGGAATATGGGATAGTATATGAATGAATGTAGCAAAGAAATTTTGATCGTTTTAATATATGTTCAGATGATTAACTTAATTAGTAGCAGAAAAAAAACTTCTCGAGACAAAAAGATGAGCTTGTTGAGAAACGGCTAGGATCTAAAAGAAATCTCATCATGTTCAGTAGTTGTCAAAGTAGTCCTCTCATTGAACTCGCCTATTCCCTGACTATAGCATATGATGTAAATCTCTATCAGAAAAAAATAAATATCGTAGTTTATTGTTCTAATCAATGATATTATGGAGGCACAGATAAAAAAGTCAGATATAGAATAATTTCGTGACCTTCTTTTTGGAATAAAATTATTTTCAATCATATTAATATTTATATAAAAATGCTTACGAAAGTTGCCATCGCCGTTCCATTTGATAGTGCATTTTGAGATATAGCATGTATTTTTGCACTATATCGTTTTGGAAAATAGCGCAACGTTCAAGTGGACTTTCCAATGGTTGAAAAAAAACCATTGGTAATGAAACACAAGTAACTTTTTTTTCTGCTTGTTGAGTGAATGAATGAAAACTTTTGATTGTTTCTGTAGTATTTATTAAGAAAAGAAATTGTGACTATACTGTAGTACGTCTAAGTCATGTCTAAAAAATTATGTTATATATCAAAATACTTAGAGAAAGAAATGCTTTCACCATATTACTTTAGGCATGAAAACATTTGTGGCCTGAATATGTCGTAGATATTTTAGTATTAATGTAAATACTTTATTTTAAGGTATCGTAGATGTCATAGTTCCTTACTTGTAAATATCGATATCAGATAAACATTTCCATTCTTCATTTATCTATTGATTTCTCTTATTTTACAACGAACAAAAGCAAGACTTTAAAACTAATGCTCACTCCACTACTACTACTACTACTACTGCTATTGCTATCATTTCATCGAACAAGAGGTGAACGTCGACTTTATTATCGTATATATTCTTTATGTGATTAATCATTTTAGTAAATTCGTCTATAGCGAGAGCATTACATTGCAGTGCATATTCGGGTGATCAACATGTTTGAAATTCGCTTCCATTTAAAGTTAATATATTGAATAACTCTAGCACATGACAACAAAATCAAGTGTACAATTTAGCATCACAAGTTTATTGCCTGACTCAGTTGCAATCATTGCATATTTCGAATGATACAACGGAGGGTTATTCATGTCCTAGTTCTTATAAAATTGGAACATTTACTAAATTAACATGTCTGTCATTATCATATATCGATGGCAAAGAAATTGCAGAGACAATCGGTGAACTGAAACTTTGATGTATTCCGTATCCATTTGGACTCGATATTACACATGTGACAGGAGCTCTAGCTGCTTTATCAAATTTATCAGAACTGGATATTCTTGTACCTTGAGCTGAACTTCTACCTTTTTGTTAGATCTTGTTAAATACCTTTATTGGAGACTAAATAACCACAAATTCGATAAGTAAACGCTCTCTCTCACATAAGAAATATGGTCCGTATATATACCTATGACCATTGGTTATTTCCACTATATGTTTACCTTGGAAAATACCTTTACTATCGCACACATAGATGAACACTAGGAAAAGACCAATAGAAACACCTATCGAGGTTAACAGAGAGAACGAGCGAACATATGTATAAGAGAACCGAAAAGAAAAGAAAGAAAACCTNTTCTCAGCCTTACATCGCGTGATACCTGATTGGTCAGTTTTGTAATCTACGATAGCTACCGATCAGTCTCAGCTATCTCCCCACGTTATTCGTGAAGTTTCTGTTAATATTGGTCTTGAATTATGATGCAAGCACACACGATTCAAAAAATCTTTTCTCATACGATTCTCCCTTCGCATGAAAGAGCATCTAATTAGTCCTCGTACCACTCCTCAACACACTATTGATATAGTCAAATTAGAGATTTAGTAAATTTCGAGCTAAGGCAGTACGGCATATCTCTCGGATATACAAGCGTTGTTCGGTCAATGGTTGAACCCATTTCAAACGATTTTTTTTTAAATTAAAGCATTTCGGAAAAGGGAGGAGTGTTTTTAACCTTTGACGTCGCCGGCACAGTTCTTCTCATCCCGTCCTTTACTCCACCATCAACATCCAGCCCCAAGACTCCTCCCAAACGATCCTTTATTGAGGTTTGAGCGTTTTCGGAAAAATGTTTTTTTGACCTTTGACCCTGACACAGACAGACAAACTATTTTTTTCTGTATGACCCTCCTTTCAGTCGAGGGAATAATATCATCAACTGTTGACCTTGTTGCTTTGTCACTTGCAGGTAACACAGCAATGAGCTAACGCAGCAGCGAGTTGACACACAGACGAATAAAGCATGTTTTATCAAACCCTCAATGGACTTTAAATGCTATACTTTGCTTGATTTTCGTGATAAGTGTATCTCGTATACTTATGCGTCAGACTCGAAACTTGCACTCACGTACTCGAGTATTGTTACTGTTCGGGCCTTCCGCAGCACTCTCATCGGTCCTCGAATGCTCAGATTCATGTTTTGAGCAATACATGTGTGTAGATTCTTCATTGCGATCTTTAATATGTCAAGTGATCTTTGTCATAATTTACATGATGGAAAGGAAAAAAGTTATATATGCTCACAGGATTGTACGTGCTCAATGATGGAGTTCAATTTCCGGAAATTCATTCTCTTAACACGGTTCATACAATTCCCTGGCAATCGCTATACTGCATCATACGGTATTGTAAACATATAGAACATATTTTACATCCTTTTCTCGCCAAATCCCTCGGTTTGCAAAATCATGTCGAGAGTAAATATACCCAGGTCAACAAATCCGATGCTGAATCCGATCGGATCTTACCGGATCCGACCATCCGACAAAATCCGATCGGATTCCTGGAAACGGAATTGCATTGGAATCCGACTAGAAAAATCCCGTCGGTCGTTACAAATTTTATGAGCGATCTTTCTAGCTATATTCTATGATGACCCTTAGAAAATCCAGGAAATCCATGTTTCGGATCCGATAAAATTCAGCATTGGATCCGATGGGATCCGAGTATGGGATTGTTCGACCTGGGTATGATACCTGCGCAAGAAAATAGATATCAGCGGTCAGATATTCAGTAAAAATTGGTACCAATTTGAGATTTGCCATGACCTTCTTTCTTTTCAGGCTTCCATTCCAGTGTTTCGAAACGAAATTCGCACACAATTAAGCAACAAGGCAGAGGATTTACCGGGTCGATTACCTTTTGTACCAGACATGCTTGTCATTTTAACAAAAAATATTGCAACTGAGCTAGGTCTTATCAATGGTATCAACATAAAACCTATCGGAAATGTTTCCTAATCATACGAAATATATTCGTCGACCGATGTATGCTTCAGTTGAAATAACTAAGTCGAATATTGAATGTAAACGTCAAGATCTTCAACCAAAGATTATTCCAATCCCACTAGTTGAACAAACATGTACCGATGTTGCCGATATTCTTCCAAAAGATAAGAAACTAAAATCAAATCAAAAGACAATCGTATATATTAAACGAACTGCACTGCCGCTTGTATCTACATATTGTATTACAACACATAAGAGCCAAGGTCAAATTGCAGCAATATACGTACCACTACCACCCGCAAAGCGTTTGGTTGATCCGATTATATTACCATCATTCGACTACAACATTTTACTTATGAAACGAAATAAATCTCAAGTTGCTGAAACAGAAATACTTGATCACGTTTTCCAGAGCGGTTTCAATAGATCGTATATATGATAAAACAATTGGTATTATTTATATGTAGATTTACTATGGAATATGCAAATTTCCCATAAGTTCCGTTAACTTTCATAAAATCATGGATTAATTTTTTTCTGTTCGTTCTTTTTTTTATTGAGTATAGAATAATTTTCTCGTATGCAGCTGATTCTGTAAGCTCATGAACGGACCCTCTCAACTGTACTATAGAATGATGAGCTAACAAAGGACTATGACGAGTTTATAATAATAGAATCCAAATGATTATCAATGATTTCAACAATGGAAAACATTCAATCCTAGTCATTCAGTCGAGAGTTAAGCGGGTCTGTCTTGACGAGCGTTACTTGTATTTAATATAGATATTCTATTCGGTAATCATAATAATACTTTTCAAGAACGAAGAATATTTCCAGATCAACCTTATGCTTCTTATAGATCGATTGCAATCCGGTGATGTTAATCATGATACTTGGTCAGATATCAGTATTGATGGTACTGATGGAAGTATTCTATTTTTATTATTCAATGCTTATGATGAAACTTTTACAGCACTAGTTCGAATTCTACTGGTAAATTCTCAATTGATCAAGTTTAATTACTGTTCTTGATTTAAATGAAGATAATCATTTAGATATATTTTTATTCGATATTAATGGTACAAAAAAACATTTACATAATTCTTGTCAATGTTAAATGCAAAATGATATAAAGTTCTTTTGCTCTTGACTTTTTT
The DNA here is from genome assembly GCA_905250025.1 of Adineta ricciae. NCBI lineage: Eukaryota > Metazoa > Rotifera > Eurotatoria > Adinetida > Adinetidae > Adineta > Adineta ricciae. The sequence continues at coordinate 8,532 of CAJNOJ010000398.1, forward strand.
AAATATCATAGCAAATAGAACGACTTTATTTAATTTTTTAAAAAAAGATCAAAATAGCCCTTTTACTTCAGGCACTTGAAGATTTAATAAAGATAATGCTTGGTCATAGATACACAATTACGCTCTTCATCTCCGAGCTGATAGAAAAAAAGTAATTATATCTTTAAGGCAATAGATAAATGAAGTACTTACGTAGAGTCAACGCATGATATACTAATAAGTTGCTATAAAATAATCGACAATAGTCTTTACTTACACATTGTTCTAAGTTTCTTTTTCTTTTTATAATATTTAATTGAAGTTTCAAACCGTTATTCAACGCAGAAATATGTCGTTGATTTACATTGCTCAACAAATTACAATTTATGGTGGTTGCTGTATTCTTATCGCTGGTGTCTTTGGAAATGCTATAGATATCTACATATTTTCAGTTGTTCCTTCTTATCGCAGAAATCCGGCGATATTTTATTTTCGTATTGCTTCTATTACTAATATTATTTTCCTTATGATTCATCTCTCTATCCGTATTGCTTTAGGTTTTGGCATTGATGTAACACGAATATCGACAAGCTGGTGTAAGTCAAGAACTTATTTACTGTATAGTCTCGCTATGATTGTTTTATCATGTATTTGTATGGCGATGATTGATCAATTTCTAGTCACATCGCGTCACGTAAAACTACGGAATTTAAGCAATATTCGATGGGCACACCGTTTGGTTATCATTATAATAATTATAGGGTTTCTTCATGCAATCCCTGCAGCCCTGTTTTATGATATTTTGCCAACGACAGGAATGTGTGAAATCACGAATAGCAACTATGCGACGTACAGATCGGCATTTCTTCTTGGTACACTGACCCTTATTCCAATTATAGTGACACTTTTATTTGGATATTTGACGTATCGAAATATTCATTCGGTCCGAGCTCTTGCCGAACAACATGCTGATCAACATATAGTACGAATGACATTATTTCAAGTTGTCCTGGTTAATGTTTGTTTAATTCCATATGGAATTATTGTTACGTATAGCTATATCACAAAAAATCAAATGAAAGATGCAAGTCGACTTATACATGAGTCTTTCATCGTTTCGTTACTTACTTTGTGGGATTATGGTTATTATTCGGTATGACATTAATTTTGTGAGACTTTGATAAAGAATTTCTATTGTAGGTAACTTGTTATGTATTTTTCATTTCATCGCCAAAATTTCGTCGAGCAATCCGAGATCGAATATTATTTTGTCGATCGAGAAATCAAATCGGTAATTTTGGGGCTGCCTAACAGATTCTTGAAGTTTACTTCTGAGTGTTGTCTGAGGGATTTTGTTATGCGGATGTGTATTACTTATATTATCGTTTACTAATTTATACTACGAAAGTATTAAGAATATGTTTAAATAAAAGTTTGATATTTTATTGATCGAAATTACAAGTCTATTCCATTGCTTCATACGTTACAACTCTGTAATAAGGAGAGCTCATCTTTCAGATTTATCTATTTTTTTGAAAACATTATCCATTGACTAAAAATAGACTCGAAATCATCTTTCGTAACGTTCTCGTTTAGTCACGCTGCGCACATGATGTTGGTTCTTATAATGGAAACGAGTATTAACCTTTTCTTCGTCTTTTTTATCACACCGTTTGGTACACGAGTAGAGTAACATTTCTTACATTAGAAGTGGACGATCTCCTTTCAGTTACGTCCTTGAAGATGCTCTTCTATCATGACTTTTTGTGTAGATATTTCATATTGTATTTATCCTCAAGCTACAGCAGTAACTGAAGTAAGTGATAGAAACATAAAGCAAACTTTTTATTTGAAAATATTTCTTTTTTGCTTTAATCTTGTTCATGAAGTCAAAAAAAGTATTTTCTTCCAAGCATGATACAACATCAATAACCGATGATCTAAATAAAAATTCAACACTGGAATTGGTACACTTACCAGTAGACAACACGACAATATTATAATAATGCTCGACAATGACAAAGGAAGTTTGAAGAATGTAACACAATTTCCTGTTTGCAAACACACACTATTTATGTCATCAGGCGATGCTTTAATTCCCTCGACTGAAAGGAGGGTCACATGGAAAAAATTTTGTGTGTATGTTTGTTTCAGAGTCAAAGGTCAAGATATATTGGTATTATCAAAACTTCATAGAACATGGATTCGGAGGACTTTTGAGAGTGGATTTTCACAAAAGAGAGGATCTACCGAATTCGACTTATAATATAAGTGGCCAATTTCTAACACACTACAATCCTAATTAAGATTTAATTAGATAGGAATAGATTTAGTTTGAGTTTTACATATATACCCTGACACATATTTGGCTTTTCGCTCAAGAAAGATTCATCCAAGGGCCTAAATCTCAGATAATTCTAAAATTTTATTCAAGAAAATTCAATTTTTCGATTAAATTTCATTGGATTCAAACTAAAATAACCTAATGTCTGATTATTCTGTTGCAAAAAAAACATAAATACTGGCTCGAAGGGCATTGTTTTGCGATTAGACCGAATGTCAACTGTGATGATGCTTTTGAGCTGATTCTACAGTGTGTGCAGGCGATTGCTTGAATAGTCGGTTTATGTAATAGTCTATGACGTTCACTGGTGAAATCCTCGTCATTATATATGTTATTATTCGCATTTTTGGTTTGCTTCATTGACAGTAAAGAATTTATTGAATGATGTATGAATGAATTGAGTTGGATGGCTGAAATTGTAAATAAGAGCATGATAGACCTAGAACATGGCGCCATTTACATAGGGCATACCAAAAGTTTCGAGAGTTGTATTTTAGAACAGCATCGTAAGCTCGAAAAATTCTTTCTCTGCATAGTGTGATAGAGGAAAAGATTCTGTATTTTTCTATGCTATCTGATCATACTTCAACTAGGTCATAAGCATAAAATTTTCAAAAAACCTGTTTTTTATCATGCTTGACAGTTACGGGAATACGTGTGGATATTTTTTGAATAACTTTTTATAGAAACAAGATAGAGGCCTGTGGTTTTCAGCATTCGAAAGAGGGGATGAAGACGCATCGAGCCGTCCGTTACAAATTTTCCTAGTATATTATCTGAATTTTGTTTAATCAATTTTGGAAATGTCGAAAAAAATGGATTTTATCAAAAAAACAGTTTTTACACAAATTGATGGAAAAATCACTCAGAACGTGGACTAAAATGTCTATAATTCCTGAATAATTAATTCTGAACATCTGAATATTGTGCCGCTTTNATGTCGAAAAAAATGGATTTTACCAAAAAAACAGTTTTTACACAAATTGATGGAAAAATCACTCAGAACGTGGACTAAAATGTCTATAATTCCTGAATAATTAATTCTGAACATCTGAATATTGTGCCGCTTTGTAGACATTCGATGAACTATGTGAATTCGCATTTGAAAAACTGAAAGCCCGCTGTAAACATCTTACAAAATAGTCTTTTTTAAAGAGATTGATTGAAAACCTTTAAAAACTCATGTCTAATAACTCATACTGTATGGTTCGATGCATCTTCATCTCCTCTTTCGAACAGTGAAAACCGCAAGCCTCTATCTTGTTTCTATAAAAAGTTATTCAAAAAATATCTACTGAATAGGAACTACTGTAACCGTCAGGCATGATAAAAAAACAGGTTTTTTTGAAAATTTTATGCTTATGACCTAGTTGAAGTATGATCAGATAGCACAGAAAAATACAGAATTTTTTCTCTATCACACTATGTAGAGAAAGAATTTTTCAAGCTTACGATGCTGTTCTAAAATACAACTCTCGAAACTTTTGGTATGCCCTATGTACTTACCCGTTACACAGTAACATCAATTTGATGGGCCATCGCTCGTTTTCGGATGTTGAAGAATATCGAACTGCTCTTAAGAGAGGTATGCTAGTGATATTTGTCAATACATGTTTTGGATGGTCAGATGTAAATGGTATTACATACGATTCAGTTGCTTCTTCAAGCCAATTTCACGTACTAATCTAATACTCGGATGAAAATTACTGGCTCTGTCTAATATTTGATTAATTTCGTCCAACGATTCCGTTTGAAGTCATGAAAATGTCATCAATATATCTGCAGTAAGGAGTAATTAGATAGATGAGTGGCAATTATAGCATCTAAATGAAAGTATAAATATATCCGCCATAGATTTCATTTTAAGTTGCTTTTTCCATTTCCACATAAAGATATTGGCCAAACTTAGAGTAAATGCTGATCCCATTGCACCACCGAATACTTGCCGATATAATTTCTTATCATAGGTAAACACATTTTCTGTCAAAACCAGACGAGCTAATTTCCGAATGGCATCAAGTGGAATATTCTTCACTTGTTGATAACCGTGTAGTAACCGAAATTCAGTAAGTATGTTAAGAGATTCTTCTTGAGGAAGCATCATGTATAAATATGTGATATCAAGTGTGCACAAGTAAGTAGCTGGTTTCAAATAGCCATTTGCAGCATATACATCGGGACGATGAATGAGATTGACACCATCGATAAGTGTTGTTAAACGAACGTGTTTATCAAACAATGGTCGAAGTAATTGATCTTGAGGGTATGGGTGTGTGTGAGGGTCTCAGGGTGGGTTTAAGGGTAAACATGAATATGACGATAAAGAAAGATGTTGAAATTAAGAAGATGCTTTAATTTGCGGTACTACGTATATTGATATTGATAGTTTTAACGGGTACGCCATAAAGAAGGAGGGGTTTCGTATGTTTCAAATATTTCGGTCATTTTTCATGTTATTGATTTTTATTTTTTAAAAGATGTATCAAATAATTCTCTACAAAATCAAATACTTTAGTTTTTGGACAATGGATACAATCGATTTGTCCATGGCAAACAACTTTCAAAGACAACATCGTTCTGGATTCTTTTAACAGAACGTTTTAGTTCGCCAATTAGAGTCTTTTTTCATGTCACCTTGTCCCAATTCATCGATTGAGCAAATTCCTTCCAAATACAATAGTCCAACGGATTTAAGTCGGGACCATTTCGAGGCCAATGATCCTTGTCGATAAGCGAAGGAAGGTTTTCGGCACACCAATCTTGAGTTTTTTTCGTGAGTGTGGGGTTTCGCACCGTCTTGCTGAAAGACCCAGTCGTTGCCAGACACCTTATTACCATACTTAAGAGCTATTGGTAATACTCTTTTATACATCGATCGCGATCGACTGTGCCTTTCTCGAAAATAACTAAAGGCGACACTCTTTTAGAGCAAATTCCGAACCAAACCATAATTTTTTGCGGAAATTTACGTTTTTCCCAGATACCATCTCTGATATTGGCCTCTGTACGATTTACTGCCCATATTCGGTGTCGAAAATTTGTTCGCATCCAATTTGCAAACTTTATTCTTTCCATTTTATGCTCATCTGTGAGCAATGGTTCAGTTTGGACTTTATAGGCCCGGAGTTGAAGATCATCGTTGAGCACTCTCCGAACACTTGTTTGAGAAATGGCCAAGTCAAGAGACCGCTTACGAGCGGACACATTTCATCGACTCAGCCGTTTCTGGATTTTTTGAATAGCTGCTTTTGTTCGAATGGTTCGAGGACGCTCAAGTGACTCTGATAGATGGGTTACTTCTAGATTAATTAATAATTATTACGTCACCGAACATTGAAGGGAATATTTTATTTTCCATATTTATACATTTGACTATAGCTGGTATCATGCGGTTAAACAGGTTTTTTCTGAAAATCGGTATCGTTTGCTAAAAAAATATCGTTAATCCTCAAAAAAACTAACGGCAAATTCGAGTTTCTCTACCCTGAAAGCCTTCGCTCGGCCCTTCTAAAAATAGTCCTCTGTTTAAAAGAAGTGATCTAGAAGAAAATTTTAAAAACTGACACTAGATTCGTTTCGTAAAAGAATGGTTCTTTGTCTAAAAAATACTTTTTTTTAATTAAAAACAAAAACTAACGCCAGATTCAAAGTCTCTGCATCGAAGTATCTCAAGAAACGACTTTTTGAAAAATCGATTTTCGATGTTTTTTTTGACGTTGCGGACACATAAGCAAGCAAAAACAATTTATCTCTATCGGACTCTTCTCTACGAGAAAGAGAATAAGAAATTTTTAATTATATCTTTTAATTTTTTCAATATTTATTCTTTTCTAATGAAAGAAATATCATAAAAAGTAAGAATGAATTGTATCGATCTTGGTTTAATTTTTTACTTCACTGTAAATTTCCATCAAGTAGTTTTCACTTATCATATTGACTTCGTGAAATCCGCTAATCTAGGAAAAAAGAAGACTTGATGAGGATGAAGATGAGTTCTGGGAAAGCTTTCGAAATGTCTTTGTTATTTATTTATATTTGAAACTATGAACTAGTAAGAACAGCACTTTTTCCAAGAGCAAAACATTCAAATTGCTCCTAATTTGCAATATCACACCTTTCGAAATCGAAATTCATTGTTCACCATATTATGTTCCATTCGAGTTTGACATAAATGTAAGATGAAACCAACGAATAATTTGTTGAAGTGCTTTTTCCATTTCATTCATATATTTTTTCGATGGCCATACAAATAAGAAAAATTGTAACATGACCGGTATAAATGAAATAAAATAACTAATAAGAAATACCCAAGAATCATGAGGTGATTTCATGCATCCACTAAAAAATGGAATAATCAAACGAGGTAAACTTAATAATACAATCAAACATGGTCCCCATAATAGATGCTTGTATTGTTGTAATTGTTGTTTGAAATGTTGGGTGAATATGACGTTTCTTTCTATAATAGAACGATTACGAGCTGCTAATACAATAATAATAATTGCTGCAATGAAATTGATAAATACAGGCACAATAAAATGAAACAAATTAATAATAAAATTGTACATATCAATAGATGATGAATATCGAACAAAACACCAAGTTCGTTTTTCCTCTGTATCAAAATCATCAATCAATCTACGATAAAGAGGGTCATGAATATATGTCACAGTTATTATCAAAAGAACAATTAAGATCAATCGTTTAGCAATTCGTTTACTCTTCTTTATATCGAAATGAACACCATTTAATATAGTAAAAGTTCGTTCAATCGCTACACATGCATTTAACCAATCATTTGATGCTAAAAGTATATTAAGACTTGCATCTATTATAATACAACTAAAGATAAGAAATGATTGATTCGTTATTCTCCCTTGTTGAGATAAAACAAGAATCCAAAATTTAATTTTCAACATAATCAATAAACATAAAGACACGATTGATGAAGCTAATAAATACCAACCGCATCCAACTAATCTCGGTGTTTTCATCATAAATGTAATTATTGATAATGATTCACTAATGGATCCAAATACAAAGAGACATGTAACTATTGCTATACTTCCTTTAACAATAGATGGTTGTCGATGAATAGGTAAATTTGGTTTAATATGATAACCTAAGATTGGATCGAGTGAAAGAATAAAGCCTTTTGTAGATAGTTGACATTTATCACCATAATAACAATCTTCAGATACACACATAGTTTTAGTAGGACATGTGACATTATTTTCGAAACATCGACCATTATTTTCACATAAATTTTGTCGTTGACAATCATATTTTTTTCTATGATCGAATTCAAAACAATTTGAAAAACGATCGCGATCGCATATACATATATAAAGATCATCATATAAACACATCAGTTCTTTGTATTGTCGACAGATCATTGGATAATATTTTACACGATGAAATTGACTATAATTTAGTAATGTTGAATTCATAAGTTTGTCTATTGAATAACATTGTTGATTTGTTCGTATTTGTGTAGTTATATTTTCTGAATTGATGAATTTTTCTCGTACTGTTGCTAAATAATATGATTTATCAGTTAGTTCAATAAGAAGAATATGAAATGGTTGCTCAATATAAAGTCTAATTGTGTATTGATCAAAAGGAATCTTTTTAAATGTAGTGGTTCGTTCATGGTTTTTATCATTGAAGATGGTAATAAAATGAATAAGAACAGATGACGTTGTTCGTATCAGTTTTTCGTCAAATTGAATATTGATATGACTATTACTTATTTCGCATGTTGTTCCTGAATAATGTTCTGGACAGAGACATGTAAGTGTTCGTCGATTAATTCGATCATCATTTGGTATACAGAATCCATTGTTTTTGCATGACGTATTTGATATTTGACAAGTTTCATGTTTTAAATAGCACTGTGAACCAAATTTTCCTATTGGACAGACACAAATCGATGAGGAGAGACAGAAAGAATCATTCGAACAAAAACATATCTCTGTAACATTACAAAATTTTCCCGAATATCCTTCATCACAGCGGCAAAACTCGAGTAATTCATGATTATCATACTTTCTACACTGACCATGATCTCCACATTGTAACGAACATGATTTCATTTGATATGATGATTCAGGAATGAATAATTCAGTTGATATTCGATTTACAGGTAGAAATTGAAATGGAATTGATGGGTACCAACTTGCATGATAAGTTAAATTGATTTTATTAAAAATATCAATGCGTACTGAATAATTTTTGAAGATGTATTTCGGCCGATGTGGATAAAGTAAATAAATATTGAATTTAGTATTACAATCACGAATGGGTACAAATGTGACTTGTTCATGAGTAGATAAAATGTTTTCAGATTCATCCATTAACATAATAATGATTTGGAAAGCAATATTTGTTAATATGGAGCTAGAAAATGATAAACGAAGAGTTAAACTGATACGTTGGTTCTGCCATTGACATCGAGAACCAAAATAATTTGGAGGACATAAACATTTCGACTGATTAGAACGAAAATTAATAACAATTCCTCGATTACAGCCTGAATTTTGTGTGATTTTCACTTCGGGTTTAGTTGTCTGTATTATCCTGTGGATATGTTCAAAAGAATCCATCGCAGATAAAGGTGGGAAAAAGCCAAGACCTGATGAAGAAGCAAATGCAGTCATGACGTTCTTTGGATATCCAGGACGACTTGTACTACATTGGGTTTGACTATTAGTCGATAGGAGATGTATTATAGGAGTTCTAATCCAAAGAGCACGTTGATATAAACAAATTTCATCACCGAAGTTGGATATCAGTGAGTGACGATTACATATCAAATCTTCCGTAATACATCTTGTTTGATTCCAAGAAATATATTCACTCATATTATTATTGGTGTTGTTATTGAAATAGATTTCACGATAAACTATTGTGGAATTTCGTCGACATGTATTGAGATATTTCTCGAAAATATGTTCTGTTGATAGACATAGAGAGCCGGATCTATCCGAAAGTTCACAATAGTGTTTATCCCCTATACAATCTACACCTGGACAGTTAAGTTCATCAACATCATTATGACAATCCCACTGCCCATCACATCGAACATAAGGAGTATTACATGGCCATTTCTCACAATGTATTTCATCATCTTGTTCAATAATATCAGATAATGTTTCTCGTACAGTATTGCATAAATATCCGAAGGGTGGCCGTTGTAAACGAATACGTTCAACAGATACTAATTCATCTTCTGCTCTTCGACAATCACTTACTAAATTGCCAACTGCAACAAATGATAAACATTTACTACGATTTGATACGCATCTAAAACGATTAAAATCATTCAAATGACAAGCTGGATAGTCTTCATCTTCTCCAAAATAACAATCTCGAAAACCATCGACAAGACGATGACGTGAAATACATTTCAACGATCGTGAACAATGAAAAAGATATGATTGTGAACAAGATAATTCAGTACCAATTGTTAAACATCGTCGAATAATATCTTTAAAATGATTTTCCATTCCGTCGAAATTCTGTACATTAGATAGATTAACTAAATTAGAAATATGACAACATGTAAGACCATTATCTAATTCAATGGGAACAATTATCGGTAACAATCCAGGACAACGTTGTGGGTGAAAGCAAACATAATCTGGCATAACATTATTTTCAAACTCTAAATTTGATCGATTAGTTAAGTATATGAATTGAAAAAAGCCGAATAATTGAGGCTGTTGAGGAATACCAATCCATACTGAAGAACAATGAGTTAGTAATGATTCGCAATCATTTATGTTTATATTAATTGGCATTGACCACGGACAAGTATTTGATATATTAGATGAAATACGAATTAAACAACGTAATGCTTGTTGGCAATGAATCTCATCATAGCTTGAATCAAGTAGAATACTTGTCGCTTTTAAATGACGACCATTGAAACATTCACTGTCGAACGAATTAATCATGTCAAAAGAAACACACTGACCATCACCACATGATAAAGAATGTGGATATCGGCAAGCACGCTCTTCACATACAAATGTTGGAATACTATTGCAACTAAATCTCATTTTTATTTCGCTGTATGATATTCCTCCATCAATTTCATCACTTCCATCTAAACAGTCGATATTAGCTCTTCCATCATCCAAAAATATCAATGGAATACATTGGCCACCATAATGACATCTATATTCACCATGTTTACATTCATTTATTTCCAATTGTTCACAAAATTCTTCATCTTCTCCATGAATACAATCAAATTTTCCATCGCAAATTTCACGCCAATCAAGACAAACAGATGATGAAACACGAGAACAATTTGATACAAACGGATAACATGTAATAATCTCCGTATTTGAACATTGTTCAAATCGATTAGTAAATGTAGTATTAATAATATCTTCAAATAGAATCTTAGTTGTGTCATAATTAAATTTATATTGACACATTGAACCAAACCATGGCGATGAACAGTTATAAAAATAATCATGTGTACTTTCATTATACTTTTCGTATCGTTCTGCAACATCGATAGGAGCCATCCATGTAAGTAATTGTGTACTTGTCACACCTTGTTTTTTCAATTCATCGAAATGGATTCTTCGATGGCCGTTGCTGTCAAAACTATCCATTTCTTCTTGGATTTCATCGGTATCGGGTCGTCGGCAATATGGAACTAAGTGATAGATATGAATCATTGGTTCAGTTACTTCTTTGAGATTGTCATAGAGAGAAGCATAGATACAATCGAAAGCAGAATTCGAAATCTGTCTATCATTAGAATAATATAATGTAAATCGAGCACGAAGCGTAGTATATGATGCAAATAGTAAGAGAATTTGTATGAGCATCATGATGAATGACATTTATGATTATGACACTGTTTTTTTTTCTTCATTTTATGCAACATATGAATATCCGAATTAAGATAAGAGAGAGAGAGAAAGTTTCTGTTGACTTCCTTTGTGATATAAATATCGTAACAGATGAATAACTAAGAATTTTTCTTCTTTGATAATGTATTCCTATGTATGTTGTGATTAATTCAAAAATGAACAGATTTTTCTCATTAGAGATACTCGGGAAAAAATCAGTTGTCGTGATTTACGATTCCTGATTGTGATGATGACCAGAATCTACTTCACATATTGAACATTGAATTGCCTTTTCAAAATATTCATTAGCACGATGGTCCATTTTCATTTCGACTACTTTGCCCTAATTTTCAAAATGACGAGCCAAATATGTTCGTTGATTTTTCTCACCTTCAATAATCCATAACTTTAGATGATCGTATACTATTCGTTCAAATGGATTTTCCAATCAGATTTAGTTAAGAATTATGTGGCATAAACATCTTTCATATACAATTAAAAATATTTTTTCTAAACATAGTATCTCCTAACAACGCGCAAATTTCAGCGTTTGCAGCAGAGACCGACGGTATTGCAAAAAATTCAGACCGCGTACCGTATCGTATTTTAACAATAAGATTTTTTGGATTATTTTCTTCAAAACGAAAAACAAGAACATTTCGACACGCTAAATCAGCATGAACAATACCGTTAAATGCTAAAAACATCATTCCATCAATAATCCGTAAAAAAATCTCATAAGTATCTTTTCATTCGGTGCTTTTTTGTGTTCTTGTAATAACATAACTGCATTATTTTCATTATCATCATCATCATCATCGTCATCATGTTGTTCGTGTATAAATCCATATGCTTCTAACAATATGTAGATGACGACTAAGATCAACATAAAATGATGCTTCTTTCTTAACACGAGCTCCATCAATTTTTAAAAGAATTATTTCTGGACGATTATGATTTGTAGGTAACCGATCAGCATAAAAAATTGCTTTTCCAAATGTTTGAAATAATGGTCGACCTGCTTTCTCTTTAGCATCAATATTGAGAGTATATTGGTAATTTTTATTTTTGATTGATTTCTCAAAATGATCAACTAGTTTTTTTTATAGTATAATTCGGATATAAATGTTCCAATGACAATGTTTGATCAGTTAATGGACTTCTACCAGTTTATTAATGTATTCTGTAATAGCTTCTCTTTCATATGTGTGACCATCTTGAATTACAACTGGATCACGAAATAGCTGAAGAGTTATAGGACATAATAATGAATCGTATAGTGTACTCATTTTCTTTAAAAAAAAGGCAGGTTCATGAGCAATCCAATCGTTGTTTTTTCGTCCGATGTCGCACATAAGCATTGTACAATTTTTTTGACAAACTCAATTTGTTACAAAGGCAAAATCGAAAAAGAATATTTTTGAGTTAATATATTATGATCTCACTAGTTTCAGAAAATTAAAGCAGTTAGAAACAAAACATATTTTCTAGGAGATAGGATACTCTCATCCCTATCATCGTATTTATTTATTTTTACAAATAAGTTTATGTTTATATAATTTCCAATCTGAAGTTTGACATTCTTTCGAACAATAACGAGCTTGTCTGCATTGTCCACAAAATTTTAATGCATTTGCTTCACAACAATATCGGCACATGTTTAATATCCATTCAGATTTACTTTGCATTACAATCGATGAAATATCATCAACACGAATCGATGGTTTCATATCAAGTTTTCCTATTCGTAAATATGGATTGATAACATGAATTTTTTTCCCAATCGTGTACAATTTACTGGTTAATTGTTCACCTTCTTCGTCTGAAATTTCATAAATAAGCATTCGTTGACAATCAAAATTTTCATCTTCGATAACTAAATGAATCGACGGATTCCACGATAATGCCTCTTCAATAATCGTTACAGAAAGTACGTATCCAGTATAAACATGATCTTTTCTTGGATTCATTTCTCGTAATGTAATTGACTTCAAACCAATTAACGATTTGTCTGTGTGTTGTTGAACTCGAGGTTTAACAGTAGTCGAAAAACTCTTATAAGCTGAATTCTGTTTTTCATCTAATGTTGTTTTCTCCCACATACGATGTTTTAGAATGAGTTTTACTCTCTCAGGATCAGTGAGATGTTGTGTACGATTCTTTATGGGAGTTGGTTTTACATTGGACTCGGGTTCCGTCATATCAATAAATGGTTGTATAAATGGCAGATGCTCTGATTTATAAGGCAGAAAACATGGTAATTGCAGTCTTTCTGCCTCTTTACCTTCTTTGTATTGTTTGTGAATCCACTGCATCATAACCTCGGGTGTATGAGAATCTGTCATATAACAGATAGCCATTTCATAATACGCTTCAGGAATTTTTCGATGGTCTTTTGGAGCAATTGTGATAAATTGTTGATAAGCTTTGATTGCTTCATTCATATCTTTGCGTATATGACGCAATAGAACAGCTTTATGATACAGGAGTTCATAATTGCTAGGCTCTATTTCAAGTCCACTATTTATGTTAAATAGGCCCGCGTCAGGCTGGCGTTTGAATCCATGCACTGTACCACTTAAAAGGAAGAAATGGACTGATCTTGGATATTTTTGTTTGCATGTTTCAAGAAATTGTTCAATTAAGTCATATGAATTCAAATTCAATGTTGCATAACATACTCGGACGTCTTCATCGAGCTGTGAAACTGAAGAAGTCGATTCTTGAGTACATCGACGTAATACTCGATCAATGATGTTGCTGACTTTTTTATGCATATTACCTGGAATCTGAGCTACAATAGTTTCGATACGATAACATTGTGAAAGTTCGTGAACAAAAACGTTTTCTTGTTCTTCTGCAAAAGTTTCAAAAGACAAGAGTAAATTTAACGCTGGTGCATAATGTTCTAACGCAGTACAAAGATTTTTAGCTGTTATTGAACCGAGATTGGCATGTTCACATAACATATTATAATCTCTCAAATAGTGGTGTTCAGATGCTACTGATGCAGAAATTTTACTTTGAGATAACAAACAGTAATTCGTTGCTTTACTTATTGCTTCTTGAATATCAGGTGAACATTGCTGGCGGTTTTCCAGCATTTTCATAAATTTAGCACGATCTCGTTGAGCAATAATATTCCCTGATTCGCATGCACGATCGTACCAAATTCTTGCCATTTGAAAGTCATTTTTACCTAATAGAATCTCTGCTAAAGTCATCATAGCAACTGCATTACCTCGTTTTGCTCCTAATTCATGCAACTCTTCAGCTTTTTGGAGATCCTTACTAACTCCGATACCATCTAAATACATACAACCTAAATTATTGGCAGCCATTGCACTACCATGATCAACAGCACGTTGATACCAATAGACAGCCAATGAAAAATCTTTACAAACACTGATACCTTCATAATATCTTACTCCTAAAGCATGCTCAGCTTCAGCTACACAACCATTTGACATTCCTGTTATGATTGGATGTTGTGTTGGTTGTGCCGCTGCTTTTTCAAGCCATTGACGAGCCAAATTATGATCTTTTTTTATACCGAGACCTTTATCCAATAAACGAGCTAAATTATACATTCCTTCAGCATTGCCCGCATTTGCTGCTTTGGCAAAATATTTTGCAGCTTGTTCATAATCTTGTATAACATCAATATCTCCAAGTGAAAATTTATGTCCTTTTAATACATCAGCTTCTGATGGATCCAATAACGCGCGTAAGTTGTCAAACTGTCTCCTCTGTTCTGGATCTATACCGTACTTCTCTTTTAGTTCATTTAAACGTTCATGAATTGGTTTCCAATCCGCTTGTAGATCAGTATATTCTTGTCGTGAGTTTCGATGAACAATTATACGACTTTCAGCTAATGGTTGTTGTATCTCATTTCTTGACGGATCGAGTGCCAATGCTCGTTCAAATGAATTGATTGCTTTTTCATGATCTTCTAAAACAGCATATATTAGTCCAACACGAAAATGCGCTTTCCACCAAGTATACCAAAGTTTTCTTGCTTGTTTGGCATCTTTTAAAGCACGATCTAATTCTTTCTCTATTTTATTATCATCATCAGAGCTATCAGTCGAGTAGAATCGCTGCTTATAAAATGCTAATCGACTTGCAGCCATATTCGAAAAGAAAGCAGCCCGATCATGATCTGAAACACCTGGTAAGACTGTTGCCTTGATAAAGAGTGCGATTGCTTCAGAATAATTTTCGTCTTTATGAGCTTTTGTTCCCAAGGAATTGAAATATTTTGCTTCGTTTGTATTTTCTTCATTTATTATTTGTCTGGGTAAATCAAATATACTATCCTCTTTTAATTTATCTAATTCTGTTTCATTTTCACCAAATGTAACTAAAATTGTTGATATATCATTCCATAATTGATTAAATTCCGTATGATCAACTGATTTTGATGAATGATGAACTAATTTATTTCGTGTATCTCTTAATTGTGTTACAAGTTTATCTTCTTGATCAAGTTGCTGTATATCATTTGAATTCAATGTTTGTGGACGTCTACTAAACAATAAAATAGAACATAAAGTTGATATATCCCATTCACTGGTGTTTCCATTCGCAACCGATGTCTTTTGTGCAGGTGTTATATTTATATTCTTATTTTTTGTAATAACATTTGTTAAATAATTGTTTCCACATGTTGGTGAATCTATCCATGTTTGACCGTTGTTGAATAATGAATAGCGAGTTTTAAACAAATTACGAAGTGGATTATATGAACGTGAAATCAATAATTCTAGTTTGAAATAATTACGAACTTCAAGTGTAATATTGGCCATAGATGAGTTGGTGAGTAAGGTTAAAACAATTCGAACGACGTCTACATATCACATATTTTTGTCTTTTCTTATCTAAACGATTCTGTCGGATACCTTAGAAACCACAGAATAGAGAAGAAAAGAATAAATTATGCTTGCTTTCGCCTTTTCTTTCTTTTTCTTTTTTACACTGAAGTCTCTAAGCATGTTGGAAAAACAGAAAAGAAAGAAACAAAGATTATGTCGTTATGTTACATATAAAAGCAACGAAGGTAAACACTTGCTATTTGATTTCACATGACTACTCGTGATTATTCACAAAAAAGGATTCTATCAAATGAATCTTTATCAGGATCACATTCAGTAAAAAAAACACGTAATGAAGTGAAATCTGTTTTTGGACAATTGAATATTTCATTTCAATATTCCATTATTTGGTACAATGAGCAACAGAAGAATCCTTTAGAATATTACAACATAAATACGAAATTTCGTCGTGGTATTATTGATTATTTAGAATGTTTTGTTAATATAAACGAATACAAGAATTATATTGCATCGTTAACGAATGATCGACCACATATTATTATAATTATTTCAATTTTTACTTCCACAGAACTAATCGATATATTTAATTGTTTAAAATCCAATGATTTAATCTATATTCATCAAGGAGAATTCAATTCAGATGTAACCCCGTCACTTGCTCAATCTCAGATTAGGGGTACCTATGATGATTTAACACAGTTATTTTCAGACGTTTCCAAAGAAGCATCTATAATGAATCGTGAAAATTTCATATGTAAAACAAATATAAGTTCAAATTCTTCGTGTATTGTCAATGACCGTACTACATGTTTTGAAGCAGGTTCAAATAATGATTATTTCGTTAATTTTCTTGATATGTTAATGGAAACTGAAGCAAGTCCAAGTGGAAAACAAGTGTTTGTAGAAGAATGTCGTCGTTTGTTTGAAAATCAACAATCAATACTTCGTATAGTTGATGAATTTGATCGAACTTATGTATCTGATCGAGCTGTATATTGGTATACACGTAATGGATTTCTATATACATTGGTTAATCAAACGTTGCGTCAGCAGAATATTGAAGCATTATTATTTTTACATTTCTTTATTCGAGATTTAGATCGACAGTTACTTTCTGAAATTCAAGAACCTGAAGATTATGATTGGAAGAAACTAAGTGATCTTTATCGCGGTCAACGCATGTCGACAGTTGAAATTGAAAGTTTGAAATTAAGTTACCAACAAGGTGTGTTTCAGAGTTTTGTTTCTACAACAATAAATATCGAAGTAGCACGTATGTTTTCTGGAGGACGTGCCATAGCAAAAGATGATCCTGTACAACCCGTTCTTTTCTATTTTGATTGTTCTCAATTGAAACTTTCGCGAGGTGTTGCTAATATTCAACATCTCAGTGATAATGATGCAGAAGAAGAAGTTCTGTTTTCTCCTTTATATAGTTTTTCAGTTCGAGATGTCGACTATGATGAAGACGAACATGTTTGGAAGGTTCAATGCTCTATGAATGGTGATGAAACAAATCTACCATTATTATTGCATCAACGTTTAATTAAACTTGATATTGCAGTTCGAATTTTAATATCTACTACTGCTTCTTTTAATAGTGATTCAAATGAAGAAATATGTCAACTATTTACTAATGGTATGATGACTCTGCTTGATGAACTTGTCATTCCTGAAGGAAATATAGTAACGTTAGATGAAAATGCTCAGGTGCAAAAGAATACAAAACATGCAGTTACTGCATTATTTCTTCTAAAAGGACTTAAATCTTTCAATACAAACTCACTCGCTCACAAACCAGCTATTTCCAATGATACATTTGCTGCACTTTGGGATTGTTTAGCAACGATGTATAAAGAAAGAGGGGAATTTCAACGTGCTCTAGATTATTTTGAAAAAGCACAAACTTATTCTATTGAAAACATGCCAATCGTTATCGCACGAAAGGTAAGTCAATGCTTAAACCATATAGACGTTGAACAAAATATGTACTCCTATAGATAAATATAGCTCAAGTGAATAGAATGATAGGTCAATACGCACGAACTTGGTCTATCTATCAAGAATTATTAGATGAATGCATTCAAAGTCCAGACAAAGATAACTTCAATATTTTCTCTCAGATTGCTACAGATATACCTGATGTTGAGTCAGAACATGCAATGGAAATTTGGTATCCAAATATATTCAATTATCTAGAATATGTTTATACTCAATGTCAAGAAAAAGCTGAAAGCAAACCATTATTTAACGATGAACTTAGAATAAGATATCGAGCTCTTGGACACGCTTATTGGTATCTTGTTCATAATGAAGAACAAACTCTTGTTTGTTATAATCGTTGGAAAGAACTTCTTGATGAAAAGAATGAATCCTTAGGTGAATTCTTCATGTATTTAGCTCATGTATATTATAATGGCAATCCAATACGAGCAAAAAGTCTATACGAACAAGCTATTGTCGAGTTATCGATTGCTGAAGAAGCATGGCCTATGGAACTTGCTATTTGCTATAGTCGATTAGGTTGTTTACAGAAAACAAAACGATTTTTTATTCGACGCTTCTACCTACTGATCTACGTTATAGATCTTAGTATTTTACAGCGAAAATATTTAGAAGAAGCAGGTGAATGTTATCTATATTTAGCAAAGAGTTATGATGAACAAAATCTAATAATTGATAAAACAACAGCTGAACAATATTGTCAACAGGCATTACGTTTATTTTTGAATGTCAAACCTCCTACTTCTAATTTTCGAGAAATGAAAGAATGTATAACACATCTTATCACTCTTCAAGAAAACCATACTGAAAATAATTTCTTACAAAAAATATATGATGAACCACCAGTGAATGAACAACAACTGAAACAAATGCTGGAACAAACTTTGCGAACTCTAAATGGTCAAAAATTTCAATCAGAATTGATTGATGAGGAAATCGGGGATGAAAACTCTGACTAGATTGATGTGAGTGCGTAAGAACAGTGAACAATATCGGCTTTCCTTCTGTAAAGTTGTTTTCATTCATGCTATTGTGATTGTGAAATGTAATTATTATTGAATAAATGTGAAAAGACAAGCGACTGCTCACTAAACCTTTTTTTTACATATTACAGTTTTTATTTCAGAGCGGTTCATCGATGATTAATCGAGTTACTGACACGTACATCCATTCATTTCTCTTCAATTTGATCTTCTGATATTAAATAACCGATAATATTTTTTGAAGATATTTTTCATTTCATCTCGATAAATCTTTGCTGGTAATACGAAAATAAAAAAAGTAGCCATAAATGGAAAAAATGACAAGCAATAAGCCAGTAAATAGAGAAACTTTTGCCATGGAGAATGAATACAAGCTAATGTAAATGAAAATATCAATCGAATCATACTAAAAATAATTAATGAAAATGGACTACCATAAAAAGGAAGTTGTTTTTGTAAAACTTTCCAGTAATTATTACTTTTATTTTTAGGGATAAGACTTTGCTTCAATTGTGTTGATTTATGTAATAAAAATATAGTCATTATTGATTGAATAAAACATGGAATGATCAAATTTATGAAATTTATAGTTAATCGATAATATTTTAACCAAGACCCTTGAAATATTACAATACACCAGGTATGAAGATTAGTTGATCGAGGATCTTCAATAAGTTGATAACTAAATAATTCATGCCATGAACTAATCACAAGTAACGCGGCGTAGTAGCCGCTAAACCCTCTACTGACAGGATAATATTATAATTAGAGCGCTACTATTCGTCCAAAGAGAGAAAAAAGTTATTTCAGTTGAACGATCTGATCATTTGATAATTTGTCAGAATATTTTACGTAGACTAATTTCGCTTCCTGAAATCTTCTGAAATTATAACGCCTAGTCGCTCGTCGGCCTCCCCCCGGCCGGCCACTCGCGGCTAGTCGTGACATGTACATTTTCACTCTTCCATTTAGTCTAGAGCCACTTTTGAAACTAATCCGTTCATTCCCTTCTAATCCTTCTTTGAAGTCACCCTCTTTGCGCTACTCTGACTGTCGAAGACAACACTTGACAAGCGAAACACTATTTGGAACGACTGGCATCAGATGATAGTCATATAGTATAGCTGTTTATAAAAATGTGTGATCTCATTAATATGCTGATGACTATGGAGACCTAGCGATCGGACGTCAGTCAGCTATTACATTTTTTGTTCTACATATTGCCGCTTAAAACATTATCGTCGAAAAAATTGATTCTTTGTCGTAAAAAACGGGTCAGAAAGTGTTCATTAAAAAACGAACCTCGGATTCGAGTTCCTCGACCTCGATTACCCTTCGGTCAATCCTTACTCGCCAACAAAAAAATTTCATTACTTAATTAGTTAATTAGCTAATGAGGTAATTGGAATTTTGAGAAACTAACCTCGGATTCGTGATCCTCGACCTCGATTACCCTTCGGTCAACCCTTACTACTATGAGCTAGTATTAGGTAATATTGGAAGAAAAATGAACGAACGAACGAACATCAACTCGTTTTTTCGGTGATATCAGCTCGACGCACTACCCCCCTTTCAGTAGAGGGAACAAATTTTTTCCTTCTACTTTTTCCTTTCGAATATCGTATAAAGCTCCAACTGAACCATGTCAATCAGTTATTTGTCGTTCAATTTCACCGGATGAATTCATATGAGTAGAATTGTTTTGTTATCTAAAGGATCTATACACAAAAAACGTACGAGTACTTTGTGGTGTTTTCTATTGCAGAATGATCTACCAAATAAGTGTACGTGTCGATATTTCGGCACGTCATACTAAATATATCATTAACTGTTCACAGTTGACTGAAGAACGAAATTGGACGATGATAAATAAAGAATTCTGAAAAAGGAATAAATCGTAGTTTTGAAATATGTTACACTATCTTACTTATAGGTTTAGATCGAAATAAAATATATACGAATTGTAAAGTGTGTGTTCTCATTCGATGATTGTAATTATATTCATAGTAAAAAAAGCTGTCACAATGTTTTCTCGCCATCTTTTACGACAGAAGACAAGAAACTACTCATGACTGTCACTTTTGTTCTTTGTGAAAACAGTAACGAAAATGGTTTGAACCATGTATACGTGACTTTACAATCATATGTAAATACGGTTGATAAGATTTGAGATTTTCAACACAGGTTGGATGGGTAACCAGACAAATAGGTAGTGAGTATCAAGTGTCCGATCAGCCAACTATCTATGTAGATTCCTTTTCAATTTATTAAAAACCATTGACATTTTTCTTCGTCTTATAACTGCATAGAAACGCGTTACAGTGATTTTCTTACGGACAATTCTTCAAATTTCGACAGCGCGGCGACTTATGAGAATTAAGCCACGTGATATCACAAGGTGAAGTTCAGATATGCATGAATCGTTATATATAGAAAACCGAGCATAATAAAAGTTGACTGCAATCAATTATCAGTATTGTAATATATCGAAATATCTTCTCGAAAGTTTGTACATAAGAAAAACGAAAGTCATTTGATAGCTAATAGTATATCTCCTTTAAGAGACGTCTACACATAGAACATGTATGATTGTGATACTGAAAAGGTTTCTCGTTTTATTCGTTGAAGGTATAGAAAAGTAATATGTCAATAGAAAAGGATTTAATCGAAACGACTCGAATAAAAAAAGGAAGAAATTAAATGATCTATATCACACAAGATATTTTCTTCAATACTGAGACAATCAATGATTTGGTTTGTAATAATTTCAATATTGATTTTCATCTCGCAAGTTTTTACCCTAGTTTCTATTGGTATTAATATGGGGGCATTACGTGACTGGAGTCGTAGTCTTCAATATGTAAATTTAATAAAACAATCACGCCAGTGGGGTAGTCCGTCTACACCTTGGGATGGGAATGCTACATTGAATACAATAACTGGATGGCCAATGAATGACTTTGGTGTAATTATTGCTACAAATAATCTTGATATGGGTGGAAAGTATTTCTTCTATGCGAAAGGGAATGCAAGTATTTCAACAATTGATAGTCTATCAATTTATGTAACTGATCAAGCGTATGATAAATTAACGAATACTTTAACAGCTTTCATTAACGTTCCACAAGGTCAAACGGGAATCATATTGAGTTTCCTAAATACAACAGGTCCTGGTTTACAAGATATGCTTTTATTACAATCAAATTATACTGTAACATCAAAAATAAATCTAACAAATTTAATGTTAATACATTTATCACGTTTTAATTTAATTCGTTTCATGGCATGGACGGATACAAATAATAATCCTGAAAGGCATTGGAATGAAACAACAGTATTATCTTGGCCACAATATACTCCACCTCGACGTAATCCTTGGCAAACAATTCCATCCATAGTAAATCAATTTAATAAATCGATTGATATATGGATTAATATTCCATTCAATTCTTCGGATGATTATATTCTCAATCTTGCAAAGTTAATGTTACATGAATTGAATAATAAAACTATAATTTATGTCGAATATTCAAATGAATTGTGGAATAGAGGATTTTCTCAAGCTGCAGATAATGTTTATGCTGCAAATGATTCTGTTCATAATCATGGTGATCCATTACATTTAAATTATGATAATGTCAAAGATGTACATGCATGGGCATTTCGGCGAACAGCATATCAAATTAAACGAATATCAGATTTATTTAAAAACATATTTGGCTATGAAAACGTCGGTCTATGGAAACGTGTTCGACCAATTTTAGCTGGTCAAACTGATAAACCACATGTTATTATGACTGGTTTAGATTATTTAAATACTCAATATGGCTCACCATCAATATTTCTCCATGGTGTTGCGGTAGCTCCTTATATGACATTAGGAAAGTATCGAACTTGGTCAAATCTAACAACTGATCAAGTACTTGATATACTCAATTCAAGTATGCAACGATTTTTACCAGAACAAGGTTGGAGTCAACAAGCACCTCTTGGTGTTCATGGAATTTATGCTGCTTGGTACAATTTAGCTATGTATGCGTATGAAGGAGGAACTGACACATCTTCCGGATGCCAAGATTGTTCATTCGAAGCGAAAATAAACGCTACTCGACATCCACGAATGATTGATATATGTAAAACATATTTAAATGGTTGGTATCGATTTGGATTTGAAATATTTAATTGGTATGTAGCTGGTGCAGGTGATATTGAATTGTCGGGAACATGGAATTTACTTGAAGATATGAGACAAGAAACATTAATTGATACAACAAATATGTTTAATTCAACATCGCCTGTTGCTCAATTACCACGACCAGCGCCAAAGTTAAATGCGATTGATCAAATTCGACACAGTTCGGTTGAAATAAGTTTTGGAATTGCTATTCCGTCAATGAATTTTAATGCAACAAATTTTATGAATCATCAAGTGCCATATCCTGATGCTGATTTAAGAAGTTTAAAGCTCAATTCAACATTTCATTATCCTTTGCGAATTCATCAACCATTAATACGTTTGAATTTAACTGTTTATGTTGCAGGGAATTCAGGAATATTGGAAGCTTCGATTAATAATCAACAATTTATTCAAATTCAAACACCGAAAACAGTTAATACAACTGTATTTCAAGCAACACCTCTTATACAATTCAATTTCAATCAAACAAATGTACCATCACTTGTAGTACTTCGTCTAAAAATTATCGAGAATGGTTATTCAGTTCGTAGCTTTGATATTTTTTGATCATAAATTATGTTAAAAAAAAGTACATCCGATCACTGAAACGTTCGTAAAGTCGTACCTTATATAAAATAAAAGAGAATAGTTTTCTGAAAGAAATTGCTTGAAATGTACGTTTCAACAAGAAGTGTTATTAATCGTAAACCGTTGAACACGACTGTTTCCGTACTCAGAAACATATAAATCTCCGTTCTTATCAAACTGAATTCCAGAAGGACCGTATAATTGCATAGCTGTGTTTCCTGCACTTCCGGATACACCTGCTACTAATGTTCCATTGCTCGCACCTTTCAACCATTTCATTATCCTATGATTACCATAATCAGCGACAAAGACTGTTCCAAATGAGTCAACAAAAACTCCTTGTGGATACGTCAATTGTGTGTACAATAATCCAGCACCATTTCCTCCTGCAACAACTGTTCCATTTGTAGCATTTGCAAGCCATTTCATCACACGATGATTGTTGTAATCTGAAACATATAATGTATCGTTATCAGATTCATCAATATAGATATTCCAAGGTGTATTTAGTTGATTGAGAGCTGAACCTGCAATACCGGTTCCAGCTACGATAACACCTTGTGTCGATAAATTTGAGCTAGGAGGAAATTTAAGTACACGATCATTTATCCAGTCAGCAGCATAAATATTATCATATCCTATTTATAATAAAACAAATTCGATTCAATTTTAATTATAAAATAAATAGATATTATAAATACTGACGATCAATATATAATCCATCACACCAGTCGATTTGATTCAAAGCATTACCACAACCTGAGCCGATAACAACTGTGATATTTCCTGATGCTATATTTAATTTTAAAATACGACAGTTGAATGTATCTGATAGATACAAATTAGATTCAGTCGAGTCAAAACATAGAGTTGTAGCTGTATTCAGATGTTGTGTATCTGCAGACGAACCTGCACCAAGTTTCGGACCAATTACTGTTCCATTTGTACTGTTCGGAGGCCATTTCATGAAACGATAATTCCAGTAATCTGCCACATACACGTTAAGTGCTGAATCAACTCGAACATCATATGCTCCGTTTAATAACGATGCCGATGAACCAGCGTTGCCATTAGATGATCCGGCAACTGTAGTTCCATTTGGATGCCAGACAGCTGATGGACATGTGACTGGTCGTGTAGTAGTTGTTGTTGTTGCCGTTGTGGTCGTAACTGAAGTTGTCGTTGTTGTTGTTGTCGTCGTCGTGGCTGAAGTTGTTGTTGTTGTTGTCACTGTTGTCTGTGAAGTTGTCGTTACAGCTGAAATTTTTATCCCGAAAAGAACTCAAATTCGTTGACATGGAGTTATATGCTTTAACGAAGTCTCACTTGTTTTCGTTGTTGCATCTTTCGAAGTCATTACGACAGCAACAACAATTCCAGCAATAAGTGCAGCAGTAAGAAGAGCAATGAGTGCAATTGTACATACAAGCCCTCTTGAAAGCTTGGGACAAAACCGTCTTGAATAGTAACAGAAGGAAATTTCCAAGTGATATATACTTGAAGTTAATTGGCTCACTTTTTCTTTGTACCAATGGTTTTGATATCATTTAAAAGTCCGTAAGATTTGTCTCTCGAATTTCTTTTGTTCGATCGAGTCTTTTTTGTGTCAGATTTATTTCAAAAAAATTTAGAAGGCATAAAATATAAGAATATCTTACCGATATCGTATTGAAATTTCCAAACTCAAATGCCGAATTCATGTTGATATTCTTAAGAAAAAAAACGTTACATTTCAGATGAAGCTTTAATAATCAAATACCCGATTGTCATGCACTCTAGTTGATCGAAAAATTTGAGGTCTTGCTGAAGACACGATGTCAGCTGTTGAGTTTGATTGAAAATCATCAGTATTCCAAGAATTCTGATAGAATATTTGTCGCAATGAAAAACATAGTTTTAAGTACGTACTGCTGATCCAGGTTGATGATGATGAATCGTTTCAGTATTACCAGCAGCTTGTGAATGGGCGGCAGTTCGACTGAGTGAGAACTATGAAAAGAAAAAGAAAAACAGATATAAAAAAGAGTCAACATTCAATCATTTAAAACCGAAAGCAAATCAGTCATAGTATCGGCACATGGAAGTTTTTTCGGAGATCGAATTCTTGTATGAATAACACCGTTAATTTTTGTACCACGTGTTGATATTGTTTTGTTTGTAAGTTTTTCATTATTAAGACGAGAAGATTTTACAACGCGTACTATTGATGATCCATAACGTGAAACGTCATGTGCGCCTGTAAGATGGGATGAACTGGAGAATTTTTGGTTACCTTGGTTCATATCTACTGAATTTTCATACGGATTTATTTTTTTCCTATTCTATATTTGTACATAGGTACACAGTGTAGCTGCGATGCTGAATTAACGAGAAATTATTCTTAATCAGTTATTTATTAACTGTCAAACAACTGTAATTTGCATTTTATAATCAAATGGCAAAACAATGAAGTCTTTGCAGTGACCTTATCATACATAATGGCTTTTCTGTGTTTCTTTTCGAACGTGCATATAAAATTAGCAAATAATAATCATAATACTTGTACTTTTTTCGAACTTTTTAAATACAGTGCTACACAAATATGTCGCATGTGTGTTCTATTCATCCATTGCAATAATCACATTAATAAATCGTGGCTCGGCAAAAAAAATCATTTCATAAACGTTCATTTGTATAGAGCGATGTTGAATCCTTTTTACATTCGAAATCTGTTATCTCTGTAACAATGATATTAAGCAAGCTGGATCATATTTCGTACTTTTGTTCGGATAAATCAACCATAAAATTGAATCACTCACCTATATTGTCAATCAAAGAAAGAAGAACAAAATAATAGCCTCATTTTCAAGGTTCGAAAGAGAGAGAGAGAAGCGAAACTAAAACGTCAAATTACCTTCATAACCCATGTAACCATTTTTTGGGTCCAAACGCGTTTCGACTGCGTCCAAATCGCGTCTAAATCACAGTAATCGAGCGCGTCTAGATGCGTTTGACCAAATTTTAAAATTTGAAAAATATATCATATCCGTCTCAGCTTTGATCAGATAAGTACATTCCCTAGTTCGCCAATCGACAAGAATACTTTTTTCAAGATGAATCGATATTAGTTTGAATCAGACAGAAAAATAATGCGTTTTTAGTGTATCTCATAATGATAAAATCTTGAAAAGATCGAATACAGCCTTGAGGGAAAATTAACAAACAAAGTCCATCATAGTTGCGTTGGTTTTGCCCTTATATGACATTAATGATATTACCTATTAGCAAAAAAATTAAGGACTATTGTAGAAAGAAGGTTACTTCCCAATGTATATTACTTTTGATTTGATTTAATAGCAAAACATGTTTTTACCTTCGGGAGCATGATGCGCATCGGATAAATATATGATTCGAAACAGCGCAGTAGACATCGATCTATCGTCAACAGTATTTCTGCGTTTATCGGTTGAATGTTGTTTGAAATATATTCAAATTTTAGATTCTTAGCAAACAAATTTCCATTTCAAAGGACATGGTTGACAATTCAGTGAAAAGAAACTCTGCGGAAGATCGATTGGGATCAGCTGTTTTCTCCGCGAAAGACAACGACAGTATGCACAAATCATTAAATGGTGAGTTTATTCTCTATCGATTACTGATAGAGCAGATTCTGAAAGGCAGTCTGGACAATAAACAATCATTGCTGAAGTATTTTCACCCAGATGAAAAAAAGGATAAAAGTTTATTAAAAGAATTCGATAAAACTTATCAGCCAAGTCAAGCGATATTTTGGTACACAAAGGAATCGCCTGTATACAAAAATCTCAACAAAGCGCTGCGAACGCAAAATACCGATGACGTTACACCATTCGCATCATTTATCAAGGATTTGAACGTTCAACTTGGCGAAGAACATCAATTATTTGTGAGAAAACAACAGGAAAAAAGTGCACAATTTCAAGTTTATCGTGGTCAGTTCATCAGTAAAGATGAAATAACACGTTTGCAAGCAAGTCCAGGAGATCTTATCTCAATGAATTCATTCTTGTCTACAAGCACAAATCGAAAGAAAGCATTTGAATTTGCCACAAGTCGTCCTCCACCTACAGACGACCTAACATCGGTTTTATTGCAAATGAATATTGATATTTTCACCCAGTCGAAGCCTTTCGCTGACATTCGACGTTTAAGTGCGTTTCCAGAAGAAGAGGAAATACTATTTGCTGTTGGTAGTGTTTTTCGGATCGAAAAGGTTTCTTTTGATGAGGAGCATCAACTTTGGATGGCAGAGTTTACTCTATGCGCCGAGAACAATGCCGAAACGGAAAAAGTTTCGAAGACTTTAGAAAAGGAATTGGAAGGGAATAATCATCTCGTTGCAATGGGAACTTATTTCATCCATATGCAAAAGTATGATCAAGCTCAAGGGTATCTCGAAACCCTTCTGCAAAACAAAAGCATTCAAGATCCACTAGATTTTGCCTACTGTTATCAAATTCTTGGCAAAGTGCAAGAAAAGAAAGGAAACTACGTGAGTTCGATCGAGAATTTCAACAAATCGTTGGACTATTTATTAGGTTGGCCAGAAAGTTTTTGCGTTTTTTCTTAAATTTTCCTAGAATAGTCAAGAAAGCTCTAGAAGTTTCCATATTGTGGGTATATAAAGGGGGTACGAATTTCTGTCGAACAGTAACAAAATCATGGATATGGACGTTGATCAAGAATTAGAATTTAAGATATCTCGTAGAGAGCTCTGAGTGCTTTTGCTTCATGAATTTCGTTTGGGTCACAAAGCAACGGACGCAGCTAGCAACATATGCAGCACGATGGGCAAGGATGTACTCTCCATTCGTACAACGCAACATTGGTTCAATCGGTTCAAGAATGGCAATTTAGAACTCGACGATTTACCTCGCTCCGGAAGGCCAATAGAGGTGGATATGGATGCTTTGAAGCAGCTCATCGAAGAAGATCCTAGACTGACTACACGGTGTTTAGCAGAGCGACTTGGTTGCGTTCATGCTACAGTGGAAACACACCTGAAAGAATTGGGCAAAACGTGGAAATATGGTGTTTGGNATATACTTTACACCTTTTTATATAGGTCTAAAATACTCTCATAGAGGCGGACAGATGCGTAAAGTATGAGAATGAAAAATTTATATTCGAATATTAAGAGAAAACCAATGTTATATTATGGAGTCCGCTTGGACCTCAGGTGGGCGTTTCAGGGTTAATTAAAAAGCTTAAAGGCCTAAAAAAACTCTCAATATATCGAAGCTCAGTATTTAAGATTGCTCTCCAGTATGTACCTTGTGAATGAACGTATTTTTGGATTACTGGCCTTTGGTATGTGGCAGTCAACCGAGTGTGTTTTTACTTTTTCGTAATCAACTCTTCTATATAGCCCTCCTCTCAAGCGCGGATGAAATGTTTTCTTTATTTCTGTCGTATTCTTGCCCCGTCACCCCTCCTCCAGCCAACCTCGAGCCTTAGCGTGTTCCTCCAAAATCATGTTTTACGAAGTTTTGAGCCTTTTTCACGAAAATTTTTTTTTACCTTTGACCCTTGACCCCGACCCTCACCCCCCTCTCCTCAACCAAGATCTAACCTCAACACACCTTCCAAACGATGTTTTATGAAGTTTTGAGCATTTTCAAAAAAATGTTTTTTTGACCTTTGATCTTTGACCCTGACACAAACAAGCAGACAAACAAACTTTTTTTTCATATGACCCTCCTTTCAGTCGAGGGAATAACTATAAGAATTAAAAACACAATTATTCGTTTAGCCCACCAAGTACTTTTCGATTTATTAAACCTTACACCTTGTATAATATTAATACTTCGTTCAATAGCAATACTAGTTGTTAACCAGTCAAATAGATATGAACATACATTGAGAAAATATTCTAATCAAATACATGACCAATATGCAAGTAATCGATGTTCAACATGATAGATTTGTGTATGTAATAAATAGAAATATCGACATAGAAGAACTGATAAACCCAATTGACCAAGCCATGGTAAACAGAAAAGATAAAGGCCACAACCATGTTCTTGTACCTTTGGTTGTTTAAACACAGCAAGTGAAAAGATATTTGATACAGTTCCTAACAATAACATGATTAGCAATACAATAAAAGCAATTTTAGCAATAGTCTATTGATATTGAAAAGGTACAGTTTGAAGAATATCTTGTCCAAGTATTAAATCTAATGATAATGTATATTCTGATGTGGTCAATTGACAAAGTGATCCAAATGTACATGATGGACAAATACAACGAAAATCCCAAATACCATTAAAAGTCAATTGAATACATTTTCCATTATTTTGGCAATGATTCATTGAACATTGAGTTGATTCTTGAAGAAATATACCACATACTAATTGACGATAATGATCACAAAAACATATATAATGTTCATCGATAAAACATCGCATATTTTTGTTTAATAAACATAAATGATGATAATATTTAACTCTTCGAATTAATGGAAATTCTCGAATAGTTTGATTTTCAATGATTTGATCAATATGAAAACATTGCTGATCAGATTGAACGTTAACCGTAAGATAATCGTGAGGTTTTTTCATAAAAGTAACAACATAGAATTCGGCTTGGTCACGTTCATTATAAACCTGAACAAGAATTAACAAAGGAGACTTTTTCAAATTATCATAGAACATTAGTAATGAATTGTGTAAATTAGTTTGATCAATTAAATTACGTTTTTGAATTGCAAATACGCCTTTAACAGGAGAATTTAATAGAAGAATATATATAAAGATTGCTGCAGACTGTAGAGAATAACGCAAAACAAAATTTGATGAGAAATATAGATTGATTCGATTTAATTTCGTGCTACAGTCGCTTCCCTCGTATTCTATTGGACAAAGACAAGTATATCGAGGATTTTGTCGTTCATCTACTGGAACACAAGTTCCATTATTTTTACAATTATTATCATTACATGGATCAAACCACCCTTCACGCCGATGACCAAAACGACCCAATGGACAAATACAAATAGATGAGTTAGAACCATCAACGCATTTTCCACCAGCTGCACATGGACAAACATTGGCTATGTCAAATCGAAAACCTGTCCAATGGTCGTGACAGTGACAATAGACATGATGAGGAGAATTTAGATAACGTTTACAGAATCCATGTACACATTTCAATGTACGGCACGACGGAGCATCATCTAATCGTAGATGTAAAACTAATCGATTGACTGGTAAAAAAGAGAAAGGAACATCATAAGACCATGATGCTCTATATTCTGCATATTTTGAATCGACTAGAAAAGCATCAAGACGTACTGACCAATGACCATCTGCTTTCGGTGGTGGACGAGAATAAATCAGATAGAAAGCATGCTTTGTTGAAGTTTTATGTAAAAAATGTTAATAATGAATAATTGTTTCATTTAACATTAAACAAGCGAATAATCGAATTAAACGTTGTTTATTCTAATATCGACTTAAACTGGCTACAATATCCATGTACATGATGATTAAAATACGTTCGGATTGATATTCACATCGTGAACCATAATAAGAAGATGAACATAAACATTCAATCTTGGTCGAGAATCGTTTAGTTACAGCAATACCAAGAATTACAATACCATTCATGTTAGCGGCGGCGCCAGGAATTCTCACTAGGGTGGGCTCAAATAGTCTGAGCCCACCCTAGAGTCTATTTATCGCCGGTTTTCAGGAAAACTCAGGGTGGGCTGAGCCCACCCTAGCCCACCCCTGGCGCCGCCACTATATGTAATCAAATAACCAATGTATAACACTTCTTCTTTCCATTCTATAATTCTTTTTCAATAATAACTTAAGTCTTTTACAATAGTATCATGATCTGTGTGCTGTCAAAGAAGTTCTAGTTTCCGCTTCTGTATTGAAACTCCTATTGAAGTATGAAGAAAAGTTCTTAGAAGAATAAATTATGTCTTTCTCATGAATATTGTATTAATAATTATTGTTAGGTTATACAGTATTAGGAAAATATTTTTAAAAAGACTAATGACAATGCATTTTCTTCAATACACGTAATTAGTTATTCATCACAGAAAAGTGTTCTCCATGGTAAAGATATCGTGCATTTTATATACAATCAAAATCTATGCAGAAAAGTCAATAGACGCAATTGAATTCAACGACTTTCTTCTACGTTGTTTATATTATATACATACGATAGAAATATCAGGAGGAAGAGACAATACTTTAATGGTGACGTTATAAATGAATACCGTTTCATATAATTATGGAATATCTTCTAAAATATTAACTATTTGTTATTTCAATTGCACAACTTATTTTATCCGTTGGCTACATAGATTATGAGATGAGAAATAAAAGCGAGCGTGTAAATGAACTGAAGTTTATTTTAAATTAGATTTGAATTTGAACGTTTTTTACTGTTGAATTAATGCACCTGCACTATCGGATCAATAATTTCACAGTTATACGCGCTTGTACCATAACAAACAATACTTCAAATCGATTTATTTTTAAAGATAAATCTTTAATAAGGCGTGAACTTACTATTGGCAACGATTTCATATATTTGCTCATCTGCATAAAAATAATTATTTTCAAACTGTTTTTTCCCTAAACAACTGTATTTTACTGCAAATTTGTTCATTTTCGAGAGGTTTTCTTTGTGAAAAGGACCGAAAAAAGCGTTCAGTGTTCACTGTGGGAGGTTTCACTGTATGTTAATTTTATTACTACAAAATCTCGAACACTGATATCATTAGAACTATAATTTACTTTTAGATGAAGATCTTGAGTTTTAAAAACTCCAATATCCTTCTTAATTTTTATTGAAAATACTTTGTTTTAGACCAATCTCATCTGATCCACCCTCCTATATATCTAAAAATCCGTAAACCGATAGTAGATGATATAGAGTTCACTTAACAAACGCATACATGCTATCATATTACTTCGCCTTGGTTCCTAATATAAGTTTAAGATTTTGTTCGTGAGATTTGTTTTGCGATTGAAAGGATTTTAGCTCGATTAGTTTCAGAGTAAATATTGAAAAGCGTTTTGAATTTCGTTTTTTTATGCCATTGACTATTTTTAGTTGCTTCTTTTACTAAAGAAAAAAATCAAAGCTCGTCAGCCAGTTTACCAATTAACTAAACGAACAGCGTCTGATTAAGATTACTCGCTGAAGCGCTTTCACATTTGAATGCATAGATTGCAATTCATAAGTGCCTATTTGACAAAACTAGCGAAAGCAACAACAAAAGAATGTATGAATGACTATGAAGAAAAAATCGATTTTTATCGATCGAGTTTTGGCTAATCGGTAGGATTAATTTTCGGATAGGTAAACCCTGATAATATACAACATAACAGAACAGGCGAAAAAACGAAAGTGCACCTGCACATGGTCGCACCGATATATATATTGATGAGTATTGTTGATTTTTTCAATGTAAGTGCTGATTTTTTTCTAACTTGATGATATTCGTTTAACAAAATTGGTCATACAACAACCAAAGGTGGAAGTCGTTATAGTTCTGGTTTTTAAAATAATATTGTAGTGTAATTTGTTTTATTTTTTTGATTATTTAAATTTAATGTTGAAATTTGTTAGAATATTAACTATGGATTTCTTGACTATTATAGAATCTCTCTTTCAGACTTTCTTTGGTCTTTTTTTTGTTGCTGACTGTATACTGAATGGTCGCCTAAGTTTGACCATAGTATTTGGTGGCTTCTTCTCAAACATTTTAAACTTTCCCTTTGTAATTGTAGTTTCGAGTTTGATTACATTAATTTGCGTGTTTTACGTCAGTCCTGCTGCCATTTTCACATCATTAGTTATTTCATGTATTTTGCGTAATATAATAGTTGATATATGTGCTTTGCTGTCTCCTTCGTTTATTGACGTTTGGATTTCTGCTTCTATCTGCCTCTTCCTTGTGGTTTCTGTACCAGTCGGATTAGGTTTCGATTTAATAATTTGTGGTCTCTCAAAATGCGCAAAATCTGCTAATGTGCGCATTATTATATTTCCAATCGCCGTTTGTGTGATTACATGTGTTTCGATTGCATTTTCCCATGCCGATCAAATTATACTAATTGCTCGAACTGTGCAAGCTAATTCATCATTAATTATCTCCTTAATATCTTTAGTTCAAATTTGCTACTTGTTCTCGAACTCTAATTCGCAGTCCCAATCTTTTATTTTGTTTTTGGTTCTACTGATTGGTACTTTATATCCAGGTCAAAAGCGTCAATTTATCACAAAATTTTCCACGTTTGAACTTGTCGATTCATCGTTCTCTACAAGTTTGGTAACTGTAGTTAATGATCGTGAATTGGATGTGAAAATTATGCGTATAGATCATAGTATTGTTGGTGGTGTATTTAATACAGGGTTCGAATCAATATTTGAGACCTTTTACTGGTATGAATTACCATGCCATGTGCCCTGGATGAAATCTACTGCTAAATCGATGAAAAAGCACGCTTTAGTTGTTGGATGTGGAGTTGGTATCGTTGTTGATGCGCTCATAAATCGTTGCAAATTCGATCAAGTAATTGTGGTAGACAACAACGCTGATGTACTTAGTTTTGCCTCGAAATACTTCGGCTTGAGCAGAAATGCCTCGCTCATTACTGCGGATGGTCTAGAGTTTATTACGACACAAGATACTAATAAATTTGAATTAATTGTGTATGATGTATTTAGTGGTTTGTTTATGCGTAGTAATTATATTCAAGAATTAGTGTCCAACTGTTTTAGGATACTGTCTGATAATGGTATTTTAGTGCTTAATCTGGTTGCTACAGTTGAAATGGAAGTTTTACACACCATTGTCCAACAACTTCAAACTGCTTTCAAACAACTAAAGTGTTTTTGTGAAGGCGGAATTGATTCAGTTAACACTAGTGCACTCGTCAATTTTGTGTTTTTTGCTATTAAAAGTGAAGAACCACTACAATTTGATATATCAGATGATAATAATGATCAATATAATTATCATGAAGCTTTTAAAAGTGCATTTAAAAATTTTAAATCGAGCGAAATTCAACTTAATAAACTTAACACTTATCGAAGAGTAAATCAACGGCAAATTGAATTCTCAGTAGAAAAATCTAACTTCCAATCTATGCGCGAAATGTTACCCTCCAGTTTTTGGCTGTTATACTGAAATTTTACATTTTATCATTTGATGAATTACGAAGACTGCATTGCAAATTATGATAAATTGTGTTGATGATCAAGAGCGTTTTTCCTGCGAATTAATTTTTCTCCAACGAGAAATTCATTTTTGAATAATACTAACAGCGGTAAAGAAGGTTGCTATATCAAAAAGCCAATAGTGCGCAGTATTGAATCAGTTTGAATCAAAATACTATCTGCTTTACTCATCTGAATGTATATTCTAACTGACCACCATACGTTGTACCAATAAGCTACTCATCGTTCTTGTCAAAATAAAATCTCTCTCTTCGCGCATCATGTGCAATAATTGTAATCTCGTACGTATTATCATTCTGGTCATTTACTTAGTAGTTTTAAATATCTTCGTGAAAGTCGCCCAGAGTTAATCATGAATGAACTCGTGGAGATCTAATCATCTTTTCTAAATGGTCTTTATCGATCCAAAACGCCAGCATGGCTTGTCAACTTGAGTGACTATGAATTGATTTTTAAAAACTTTCTTCTCTTTCTCGGAGATATGGGTAGTTGGTGACATCGAGTTTTGATAAAAAATTTATCTTAAGTCCTTGACTTGAGGTGAAACCAATTTTATATAGATAGGAAATAAAGACAGCTGCTCAAACTTTCTTAGTACTTGATGATACTATTGATTCTGAATCCACAAAAACTAAAAACTAGCTGTCGGTATTTTCTACTGAGAAAAAAATGAAAATGAAAAATGTTGCTGTAATTCTGTAACATAGAGCTTACATTAGAGTTATAATCAAAATCAAATTTTACAGACTTGATTTCTATTTAACTGCATCACCTGTATCAGACGTTTAAGTGTCTTATCAAGCATTGCTTTACATTGTTCAGGTCTAATTTTGCGTCCTCCTGGAGTAATAAAATTGACGAGTGAATCAAGATTGTCAAATGTTTTTGCTCGAGTTTTTTCTCTAAGAATTTTACACACATTTCGATAGATCATACATCGTAAATTTTGCATCTCCATCATTTATCTCGAATCTTTCTTGAAAGTGATGAGAAAGAGTATCCATAGCTACCTTAGTTCGATGTTTCCAGTCTTAGTCATTCCGGAATATAAATCCATCAAGATCCTCTATCATTTCAGTGTTTGCTAGAATATCTTTTTCGTCTAAAAATCTAGTATATAATTCGCCAGGCATGTATAATCTTTTGCGATCATTATCTGAGCGTTGATTTCGTAACCATTGAATAAAATTTACTGGGCCATCTTGAGCTGCAAACCCTTTCGTGCAAATTTCACCCCAAAATGTAACACGTGGTTCTTTGTTAATTCTTGATCATTTTTGAGCTTTTCTTAGTTTAAATGGCTTTAAATTCAATTGTTCTGCTCGGACAGTTTCTGACGTACCACATCTAGGTTTATTCTCTGTTGTTCCTCCTTGTAGTATTCGATAGACTTTCCATGTTAATGCAGCACGGTGCCATCAAGGTGTAGGTTCGTGTATCACGAAGGTGCCGTTTTCTCGATTCTTCTCTTTTTCGTTGCTCAAAGACGAAGCTAACACTGGTCAATGAATGGATGAATGAATATATGAGAGATAGGTATTCTCAAAAAAACGAAAGGATAGCGTTCACAAATCTCTGGAGAAGTTAGTACGAGTACAAAAATATAAGATGTTTACAGAGAATACACATCGTTCGACATATATTTCGAGTAACTGAATAAAATTGCCTGTAATGTCAGATAGTGATGACGAATACGGTAAGTATTGCGAGACAGTCTATCACCAAACATTACGAATCTAAAATTGCTTAAATAATAATTTGAAACTGATGTTGACCATAGACTGTTTTGCGGAGCATCCTTTAGTGGATCTTTTCAGTATAGAGAAACAAAGTTTTAAACGTGTTCCTTAATAATGAAAAACTAGTTATACAAAGCGACTCTGAACCACCCTTTATGTTTGGTCTTCTATGTTTATAATGCACCAGGTAATTCTTTAAAACTTGATTCGAAATATTTTTTAGCATCAGATATATCAGCAGATAAATCCTCAATTGAAGACATTAAAACAAATAATTCTCTCCTTTATTTTAATTGAATTCAAGCGGTTTTTTATTAATAGATTCCTTCATGTTACATATATTATGTCTATCAATTGAGTATGAATATAAAATATAATGGTAGATCATGTCAAGAATGTCCAGCTATAAGATGTGCAGCACCACTATGCGAAAAACCTGGACCAACATTGAGAAATAATGATAATGGCACATATTTCGGATGTCCAAAATGTCCTGCTGAACGTCCGCTAGGCGTAGCACTTTACCGTTACTTTAGTAGTAACTAATTTAATTACATTAACTACTGTCAAAAACTTTATAAAAGGCAAATGGAAGAAAGTTGTATAACTTTTGATTCATGAAGAATTATTTCGAACTGTGATGTTCATCATTCTATAGAGGAGAGTCGGGGGGCAGATGCCTATGTGGGTAAGTCGCCATTCAAAGTAGATTTTCGCCGATGCAATTGAGCATGTATTAGAGGATCTTTTTTTTTCATAATGTTGGCACCCCGACATGCCCGCTGCACGCTGTTATCAAAGGAATTTTCCTTACTGAAAATAACAGAGATATTTCAACGGTGAAACTACACGTAACACATTTCTCGCTAAAAAATGAAAATACGGGTTTCTCAATATACTAAGCGTATTGTGCCACATTTTTATGTACAGATCTGACCTTGAAGGTCATTTTCAAAAAAAATTCTTCTTTCAGTTCACTTAATCCTGTAGTCTTTAGATTTTTTTAAAAATCTTTTACAGTAATAGAGATTCTGTCATCTTTAAACAAAAACGTCAACATAAAACATGCATTTTTGAGTCTCCTGGCAAGCAGTTCATTTTGCCATGTTTTGGTTTAAAATAAGCTATTTTTTTCTCTTGAAAATGTTTATTTTGAGCTAAATTTGTTGAAATCATAAGCCATCTGATGAATCTTCCTGAGCAGAAGATGAAACTAGTTATAATACCTCTACTCACCCTCACCCACGCAAACAGAAAAATTTGCACTTGTATTCTACACATGTTCAGTGCATATTTTTGCTCGTTCTGTTGAGTTGCCTGGCAACGGCCTAACTATTTTTTCTTTTTGCTTTCTATTATTATATAAATGTGTGTTAAGTACGCTTTTCGATCAGTATGAGTTGTAAAAGAGAATTTTTTATGTAAAGACAGTGAACTAGACCAGTAAATATTTTATTGTTAGTTACCCGATAGTATGGAATCCAATGGTGAAAGCGAACGAGTGGTGCTTAACGGAGGAAAACATGTTATGCTCTCTTACAATTGGAATAGTCAAACTATTGTATCTCAAATATACCAAATTCTAAAAGATGAATCTATTCCAATTTGGTTTGATATACAAGGAGATATGAAACAGAATATATACGATAGGTATGAATATTCATACAAATGAATATAATGATTTTATTCTATTTTTATTTAGTATGGCTGATGGAATAGAAAATGCTGCAGTTGTTTGTTGTTTTTTAACGCCAGATTACCAAAAATCTGAAAACTGTAAACTTGAATTACAATATGCAAAAAAACGAGGCAAACGTATTATTCCATGCATGCTTGGCGATAAATCTTGGAAACCATCAAGTTGGCTAGGGTTGATAACTGCTGGAGATCAATATATAAACTTCCGAGATCAATCTTCAGAGAATATTCATTCAAAAACCAAACAATTAATAGATCGAATAAAAGAACAATGTTCAATTGTGCAAACAGTCGATGAACCAAGTTATCTTTTTGAACTAATTAAACTTAATTATAAACGAAACAATCGTATTGAACAAATAATGAATCCAGCACAATCTTTTTCTATTGAACAAAGTTATATTAACTTAGCTATCGTTGAAATTAAAGAACAGCAAGAAACAGAAAAAAAACTTCGAAATGCTCAATATAATGATACAATTATTGGTACTTTTGAACAGATCTATGGTACGAAAACTGTTGTTGATATTAGCAATATTTTTAATAAGTGCAAAGATCAAACGAAAAATGTTCTCGTACTTGGACGAGCTGGAATTGGTAAGTCAATATTTTGTCAATATATTGCTTACAAGTGGGCTACAGGTGAAATATGGTCACAGTATGATCTACTTATTTTGTTTCCATTACGATCTTTAAATGAAAGTCGTTATCCACCATTATCACCTGGAATAAACTATTCTCTAATTGATCTAGTAAAAAAAGAATATTTTGGTGATGAACTTTCTGAAAACGATGATAAACTCTTAAAAGAACAGTTTAATAGAAGTAAAATTTTATGGATTTTGGATGGCTATGATGAAATTGTGCAGAATGTGCCAGAACATTTACGTTACCTATTCGAACAATTACTTAAGACGCCACATCACATCATAACATCTCGTCCCTATTTAAACACTTTGTCGTATGCAGTGCAACTGGAAATTACAGGTTTTACAGATGATAATATTGTGGAATATGTGAAACAATTCTTTGATCAAACATCGACAAGTGAAAAACTATTAAGCTTTCTAAAACTGAATCCTAGCATATGGGGTATTGCACATATACCAATTAGTCTAGAATTAATTTGTAGTGTTTGGAGTGATACTGATTGGTCTGAAACAAAGACTTTAACCATCACAGCATTGTATGATTACATTACAGAATGGCTGTGTCGACGATTTTTGACTAAACAAAATACTGATATTCAAATGAGTAAAGACGATGTTTATATAGATTGTCAAAAAGAATTGATATTTTTGGAAACGTTAGCATTTAGAGGAATGGAAAATAACACGATTATTTTACGAAAAGAATTACTGCAAAAAGTTTTGAAGGAAACTGAATATTCATCAAAAAATTATGCACGCTTACTCAATATTGGTATTCTAAAATCTATTAATGACAAGTCATTTGGCAATCAGATCGAAGTACAGAAAGATCATTATTTTATTCATTTAAGTTTCCAAGAACATTTTGCAGCACGATATTTAACCAATGCTCTCAATGGTCCAAAACGTCAAATAGCTATTGATTTTATTAATACTCATAAGTACAATCAACGTTTTCAATTGGTATTTACCTTTACATCCGGTCTTCTTCTTCAGTCTGATCATCAACCATCTATTGATACATTTTGGAACACCATACTAGGAGAACCTTTGGATTTAGTTGGATTGCGACATACACAATTAATTATGTCTTGCATGGAAGAGACTAGTGTTAGTAGCAACTCAAATCTTGGTCAACATACCGAAATAATGTATCTGATAGCAGATGCAATGATAATTGCCACATCCATGAAACACATTACTATTTACGATCACCTTTTACAATCAATGCAAAGAAGTATTTCGTTAGTAAATGACCCAATCATACAAGACACACTTATTAAATTGTTGGAAAATGGTGAGCCATATACAACAAAAAGTGTACTTTCATTGATTGCACAACTATCACTTTCAAATCCATCAACTCAACTCATTCAAGTACTATTGTTGCACTTTGATGATCCCGAATGGCATACCAGACAGATAGTATGTGATGCTTTCGAAAAAATGGGTAGTAAAGCAGCAACAGATGAAGTGATATATAAGTTGACGTCGGCATTACATGACACAAATGCTACTGTCCGAGCGAATGCCTGCGGTGCTCTTGGGAAAATCGGTAAAGATACAGCAACAGATAGTGTTACAAGTAGATTAGTAGCTGCGCTTGCAGATGATAATGAATATGTTCGACGAAGAGCATGTGAAGCCCTGGGAGATATTGGTGCAAAAGCAGCAATAAATGATGTCATGCATAGATTATTGGGTGTTCTCGAAGATAAAAGTGGGGATGTTAGATGGAGAGCATGCGAAGCACTTGGAAAAATGGGTGAAAAAGCGGCAATCGACACTGTACTGAATAGATTGATAATCGCACTTGGAGACCTAAATGTGGATGTTAGAAAAAAAGCACGCGAAGCTCTGGAGAAAATGGGTGAAAAAGCAACAAACAAAATTATTCTGAATAGATTATTGACTGCACTTGGAGATGCAGACACCAATATCCGGCGAAGCGCTTGCATAGCTTTAGGCGAAATGAATGAAAAAATAGGAACAAACGATGTAATTTATAGATTGCTAAGTGCACTACACGATGAGAGTGCAGATGTCAGAGAAAATGCATGCAAAGCTCTTGGACAAATGCATGAAAACACAGCGATCGATGATGTTATTAGTGGACTAGTGATTGCACTACGAGACGAAAATAATAACGTCAGATGGAGTGCATGTCAGGTGCTTAGGAGAATGGGTGAAAAGGTACCAATCAATGAGATAATCGATGGGTTGGTAAGTGTACTTCGCCATGAAGACTGGAGCGTTAGACAGAATGCATGTAAAGCTCTTGGAGAAATAGGTGAAAAAGCAGCAACTGATACTGTAATTACTGGACTAGTGGCTGCAATTGGAGATGAATATGGAAATGTCCAAGAGACAGCATGCCAAGTACTTGGAGACATGGGTGAAAAAGTAGCAACGGATGAGGTGATCAATACGCTAATCATTGCACTTGGAAATACGTGGTCAAATGTCAGAGAAAATGCATGGGAATCTCTTAGAAAAATGGGTGAAAAAGTAGTAATCAATGATCTAATAAATAGACTATTAGTTGCGCTTGGTGATGAGAAGTATAATGTTAGATCCACGGCCTGTCGAGCTCTGGGACAAATTAGTAAAACAGTAGCGACTAATGATGTAATCCAAGGGATACTGAATGCATCGATGGATGAAAATCCATATGTTAGACGAACAGCATGTGAAACACTTGGTCAGATGGGCGAACAAGCAGCAACTAACGATGTTATGAATAGACTTATATGTCTCTTGAAAGATGAGAACATAGATAACAGATGTCGAGCATGTGAAGCTTTTGGTCAAATGGGGGAAAAAGCAGTAACTAATGACGTTCTTAATGGATTGGTGACTGCAATTACAGATGAAAATTGGAATGTTAGTATGAGTGCATGTATTGCTTTGGAGAAGATGGGTGAAAAAGCAGCAACTGATACGGTGATCAGTGCATTGGTGGGTGCACTTGGGAATCAAATGAGTCATACGAGAAGAAAAGCATGTGAAGCTCTCGGGAAATTTGGTGAGAAAGTATTGACCGATGAGATAATTAATGGACTGGTGACCGCTCTATGGGATAAGAATACGGGTGTCCGAGAGAGCGCGTGTCAAGTTTTCGAACGAATCGGTGACAAAGTAGCTACTGATGGAGTGATCAGCGGATTGTTAAATGCCCGTCGTGGTGTCTTTGGATGTAGTGCAGCTAACGAAGCACTCGAAAAGATTTTCCTTTCGTTTTCGATGTTAACACAATTGTCCGCAGATACAATTTCGAAACTTGCCGAAAACATGAAGCAAGGCTATTTAGAGAACTTACGAACTGTTCCTCCAGATCAATTTCTGAAAGTATTCCTGCATACAAAAAATACTATGTGGCTGTCTGTGGTAACTATCAGTGCACTATTACAAGGAAATGCAGTTACTACTACTAACAATACTATTATGATCTATGGACGTCAAGAGCCAATTCGAATAACTGTTTCAGATGAAATTCTACTTAAAGAATTAATCAATGCTTTTAATCAGCAGAAAGAAGAACTTCAGTTACCTTTGAAACTTCCAATGAAATCAAGAGCGGTCTCTGCTGTATGCGTTCTAATGTAACACTATAAATTTTGTAAGATGACTTTCACTGAGAGTGTGAGTGTGAAAATGAAGTTGATGAGCGAAGGTCTGAATTTGAGAAAGAATCTCAGTGAAAGAAGCATTTTTGATAAAGTTTGGCGAAGAAAATAGCTTTGAAAGTTCTTTTGCGTACACTCAGCTTGAAGCGAGTGCATCGGACCTTGTCGGGAGGGTTTTTAATTGGGTGCAATACGGACAACCGGATTCGCAAAGATCCGATCAGATCAGCTGTTGGTGCACATTGAAACTAATCAGAAATCTGTGAGTATAAATAATTGAACTGACTAGCATGTTGTCAAAGAAATAGAATGTTCTAAAACGATTGAAATTTTATTTCTGTATATTTTATGTAACTAAATTAAATCCAGTGATTGGCTTGATAATATTTCAGTCAAATGTGTTAACAATTACCAAATTGAAGTAAGCATATAAATAACTGCTACTTATCGAAATAGATATGTATTTAATGACTTTATTACGACAAAAAGCTCATCAAAATATGTTCGACTTTTGATTAATGGTAAAGAATGATCAAATTGATTGCTTGATGTATAACTTTGCATAATTTCTGACACCTCTAAACTTGAGCTTGGTCATTATTCATGAATAATACCTGTCGATACAGCAATCGTAGTTTTTACTAATAAGTATGAGACAGTTGATCATGGCTAAATAAAAGAGCAGTTTAGGTCAGATTGCTCATACAAATAAATATATCATTGTATCAATTCTTTTATCAAAAGAAGATTTCAAAACGTTGAAATGATGAATTATATTTCGTTAAGTGCATTTGAAAGATTGCCAGGAACGATCGACCGTCTTTGAATACATAATTTAGAAGTTTTTTTTTGAAATTTCGTGATTAAATTACATTGATTAATCTCGTGAGAGTGTGAATACGATGTCG
Source organism: Adineta ricciae (assembly GCA_905250025.1). Classification (NCBI taxonomy): domain Eukaryota; kingdom Metazoa; phylum Rotifera; class Eurotatoria; order Adinetida; family Adinetidae; genus Adineta; species Adineta ricciae. Next base: position 52,165 of record CAJNOJ010000398.1, read on the forward strand.
ATAAATCAGGTATTTGCTTCCACTTTCATATCTAATTCTCGCCCTCAAAAAAATCATTTTATTTTATTGACTTAAATCTCTTGAAGATAAACTGAACATTGAGTTCGACATTATATAGTAAATAATATCATATTGATTGTGTTTCCTTTTGAATATGAACGAAGCCAAATTTTATCATCATTCATTATGTTTACTTTGTTGTCATTAGCGATCTTGACTTTCTCATCATATTCTAATCGATGATATGTTTTAACATGAGATAAATCGTACTTCTGTAGTCGCATATTTGATTTTTGTTTGTAATTATCTTTACATTTAGAAATAAAGATAATCCTATATGATGGGTTTTCGGATAATTTTATTATGGATTCTACGGCACCTTCAATGGGTTCGTCAGGCATGCAATCACAGTGATTCGATGAACACTCATAACAATAACGGATTATCTAGGAAAAAAATGTTACTGTGCATAGCCTGTAAGTGAAAGCTTCAATAATTATAATAGGAAGAAAACCTGGTTAAAATGTCATTATGAGATATGTTTCATTTACGTATAGACTTAGAAAATTTTCAACATTAAATACAAGAGAATAATAAATAAAATCGATCATTGACAATGAAGTTATCCACTCAGTAAAACATTTGTTTTTAACCTTATTACTAATGAAAGAGGAATTCGTTTTCTGTTACATGAGTGAAGTCTTAGCTTAGCACTATTTTGAAAACTTTTCGCCAATTATTATTCATTCTGTAGTTCCTACGTTGAATTGAAGTGCTCATTTTTCGCTATAGTATAGACTGAAACTAAATTTATCGAACGTTAATCAAGTGAAATTTGACTGTAACTTGTATATCCTTATGCAATAAACTATCTTGAATGAACGAGGGCAAGGATAAGGACATAGGTAAGATGTCAGTAAAATAAAGATTCACATCCATTTTCATATCTCATCCTCACAGATATCTTGCAAATTTTAACAGAATCCAATTTTCGTCCTCCACTTATGAGTTTGTCATTTCGGACATGTTTATTCTTTGATCTGATGTGTTTCTTTATTTTTAATTTCTAGTCGCTTGTTTTTTATACAGTACTCTACCTAAGAAAAAGATTGTGCAATACGAGCATGTAATATTTTTCGTTTCTTCGTATTTAATATTCTTACTCGCTTCCTTCAAATGCGTCAGAATAAAAGAACAAAAATAATTGTGTACAGTTTATAAACATGAAAACAAAGTGGTGATCCTGTTACAGTCATGTCTCTACACGTTTCAAAGCTGGAGCATTTATCAAATGAATTGCAGATTATTTTGTTAAAATATCTCAACTTCTACGATCGTTATCTCAGTTTTTTTGGAATCAATCGTCGATTTGATTTACTCGTTAAACATTTAACACCGACGAAAATTGACAATGTACACATAAAACAAGATATTGAATTACTTTGCCCAAGAGATGGCTATATTCTACACGGCACATATATGTTTTTGCCCCATCTTGATTGCAATCTTCGTCGATTGAAATGGCAATTTTTTCCATCTGATAGAACGCCTCAATGTATTCATCAAAGGATTCGACGCGTTTGCGTTCATCATCTTGTCGATTTACATTCATTTTTCTCCGCTCGATTAGACATGAAAGAATTACGTAATAAAATTTCGAACTTTATTGACGAAGATCCTCCAGATTATTATGACTGGGATACTCCATTATATTATACACGTCAGGAATTGGAATCTTTGTTAGAAGTGGCGAAAAAAAAAGTAAAACATGAAGACGAAGAGATTATGCGAGTAGCACAAAAAATTTGGACAGAATTATTAGAACGAAATCTTATCAAGCACTGTTTTGATTTTTAACGAACAAAGAACTTCAGCGAGGATGACTATGTGGGTAAGATGTCAGTAAAATATATATTCACATCCATTTTTACAACTAGCCATCTTGAGGGTGAGGGTCTGTATAGGTATAAGTGAAACTAAATCTATTTTTATTCCTATGTAGATAGGGATTGTAGTGTGCTAGGACTAGGCCACTTATATTATAAGTCGAATTAGGCAGCTACTCAGTTTTATAGGGAAAAAAATACTTTCTACGATACAATTAACAAGGTTGTAAGTAGAAACTCAAACTATCTGTTCCATTATTGATAACAGCAACATCCAGTTTTCCATCACGACTAAAATCAGCAAGAGCAACAGAAAATGGATGAGATCTATACGGCATTGAAAAGAATATTATATTATCAAATGTTCCATCGCCGTGACCAAGAAAAACTCCAAATTTATTATTACTGTAATTCACAACAACGATATCAAGTTTATCATCGTTATTTATATATCCAACTGTAAGTGAATAAGGTGATGACGATAAACCAGTTGAATATGTTATTTGATTTGTAAATGAATTACTATCATAACTAAGAAAAATACCAATCTGATCAGAACCATAATTAGCAGTGACAAGATCTAATCGAGTATCATTATTGAAATTACCACTTGCCACAGAATATGGATATGAATTAAAGCCTGTTGAATATGTTGTTTGATCCGTAAAGGTCAAATTTCCATATCCAAAGAAAATACCAATATTATGAGTACCGGAATTAGCTACAACAATATCCATATGTTCATCATTGTTAAAATCATCAATAGCAAATGAACGTGATCGAGAATTAGTTCCAGTGAAAAGTGTTGTTTGTTTTCGGAAAACGAAATTAGAATAGCCAAACATGATGAGTAAAGTCGCGTCTAAATTAGCAACGACAATGTCAAGGTAATTATCGTTATTTAAATCATGTATTGCTAGAGAATATGGATTGGAGCCAGTTGTATATGCTGTTTGAAGGCCAAATGAACCGGTACCATCTCCTAACAAGACACTTATGAAGTTTTCACCAGCATTTGCAACAATAATATCTGCATAATTATCATTATTACAATCACCAATAGCGATAGATGTTGGGTATGAGCCAACTGAAAAGATTTTTTTATTTGAGAAAGATCCATTACCATAGCCAAGAAGAACAGTTACTGCACTGTTAACCAGATTAGTCGTAACAATGTCCAATCGATTATCATGGTTTAAATCTGCAACTACCAGTGTACCTGGGCCCTTATCAACTGAATACGTTAGTTGTTGCGTAAAAGAGCCATTTCCATAGCCAAGACAAATACCAATATTATTTAAATTATAATTAACAACAGCAAGATCCACATGAGTATCATTATTAAAATCAGCTGTAATTATACCTCCTGGACCGTCACCAGCTTGATTTCTTACTTCAGTTACGAAAAACGATCCATTACCAAATCCTTGAAATAGAATGATCTCTCCAACCAAAGTGATGATAACTAGGTCTAGTCGACTGTCTTCATTGAAATCACCCACAGCTAGATGTATTACACCAGAGTCACCTGAGTAAGTGATTGGATTAGAAAAACTATCATTATCCTCTCTGAGAAATATATTAAGCGTATAATCAAGGATATTTCCAACAACGAGGTCTGATCGGTTATCGGAATTAAAATCGCCAATTGCGACATAGTTTGGACCAATATCTGTTGAATATATCAATGGGTCTGTAAAACTTCCATTTCCTTGCCCGTATAGGATTCGAATATCATTTGAATCAAAATTAACAACAATAATGTCAATATAACTATCATTATTAAGATAGTCCACAACTACATGTCTTGGAGTTAAACCAACTGAATATTTGTGTGCAACCAGAAAAGATCCTGTATCATATGTACTGAGTATATCAATTGTATTACTATCATCGTATGCAATAACAATTTCGGATTGTCCATCATCATTAAAATCACCAGTTGAAACAATGAACGGAGAATATAATAAAGGAATTTGATCCGTTTGTTGACGAATAAATAATCCTTGTCCGTTTCCAAGTAACATTCCAATTTGATTTGAACCAGCAAGAGCTACAGCAATATCTAATTGTTGATCATGATTGAAATCACCCAACTTAATTGATGTTGGTTGAGAATTGATATCCATCTTGATCTTTATTTCATTACGAAAATTCATATTTTCATAACCAAACAGAACGATAAGATCATCAGTAGCATAATTGGCTGTAATAATATCTAAATAAGTATCATTATTTATATCATTAATAATCATTGATCGTAATTTTGAACTTCCACTCGATGCATAAGTCAAATAATTTTTAAGAATACCTTGATTATTTTGAAATAATATTCGTATAGAATCACTTTCCACATCTGTTACAATGATATCTAATCGTTGATCATGATTAAAATCAACAATAGTTACAGCATATGAAAATGAATTAGTAAAATATAACATTGCATTACTAAATGAACCATTACCATATCCATATAAAATATAAATTCCTGACACACCCCAGCAAGTAACTACAAGATCTAAATATGTATCATTATTTATGTCGCCAATCTCTATATATGATGGATTTGTACCAACTCCATATGTAGTTTGCTTTCCAAAAGAATCATTTCTAAGCCCAAGAAAAACATTTATAACTCGGCTTTCATATAGAGTAACAACAACATCCATGTAAGTATCATTATCAAAATCAGCAACTACGACAAAATATGGGTAATTACCAGTTGAGAATTTCGTTTGATTTGAAAAGCTTCCATTGCCAAGTCCATACAAAATACTCATATTGTTATCATGGTAATCAGTAACAATTAAATCAAGATAATGATCATTATTCATGTCACTTATAGCTACAGTATATGGTGTAGTTCCGGGTGAATATTTCATTAGTGGTGCAAAAGAACCATTACCATAACCTAGTAAAACACTAACAGTATGACTAAGAAAACTGGTAACAACAATATCTAATCGATGATCATTGTTCAAATCATTAACAACTACAAAATATGGAGAAGGACCAGTTGAATATACGCCTATCTCTGGAAAAGTGCCATCTCCTTTTCCAAAGTATATGTAGATATTATTACTATCACAATTAACAACAACTATATCGACGTTTGTATCACTATTAAAATCTCCAACAGCTAATGCACCTGGGTTGGAACCAGTTAAATATGATTCTTCATAGAAAGACAATCCATCATAAGATACAAGACAAATCATAAGTTTATCATCACGATAACTAGTAATTATTAAATCTGATATCATATCATGATTTAAATCATGATTAATTATAAAGTAAGATTCTGAAGAAATATTAAAATAATGTCGAATTGAAAAACCTTGAAAATATCCATGAAGAACATTAATATTTCCAGTATCATTATTAACAATAATCGCATCTAATCGATGATCTTTATTTAAATCAAATAAAACAAATGAAATAGATGAAGATGATCCTGTTGAACTCATTAATCCATCTTGAAAACTTCCATTTCCATAACCAAGAAATAATCCTGTATTATTTTTTCCAATATTAATTGTAAATAAATCTAAATGATTATCTCCATTGAAATCATCAATACCAATCGAATATGGTGAAACAGAACCTGTTGAATAGAAAATTTGTTTGGAAAACGTTCCATATTGATCATTCAACATCACACAGATATTCTTTGTACCAGAATTCGTTACAACAATATCAAGATATTGATCAGAATTAAGATCGACAGCAGCGATTGATGTTGGTTGGGAATTGATTCCAGTTGATATCATTATTTGATCTTTAAATGAATTATTTTCATTGGCAAAGAATATTCCAATATTATTTATGCCATAATTTGCTACGATAATATCTAATCTAAGATCGTTATTCAAATCTTCAACAGTTAATGAGTATGGATGAGAATCGAATCCAGTTGAATAAGTCTGAGATTTCATATAAAATTCCTTTGCATTTCCATAGAAAACTGTGAAACTATCTGCGCCATAATTAATGACAATAATATCACAAAATGAATCATTATTCATATCACTTAAATGAATGAATATCGGTCTTGATTTTCCCGTTGATATTTCAAATTGCTCTCCAAATGATGCATTTCCAAAACCATAGAAAATACCGATGGAATGTCTTCCATAATTAGCTACTGCAATATCCAAATGTGAATCATCATTTAGATGATTAACAGCAATCATCAAAGGATTCGAATTTGTACCAGTAGAATAATGAAACTGTTTTGAAAATGTTTCATCATTTAATCCTAAATAAATATCAATTTGATTAATAATTGAATTAGCAATAACCATGTCCATCCATGAATCATAATTAAAATCGCCAATGGCAACAGACTGTGGGCCATAATTATATTCAATAGGATTTGAATTTCGTCGTACAAAATTTAATTCACATTTTTTTACTGAAAATAATCAAAGGAAATTCACATTTGTTATGAGAAAAAAAACGAAACAAACCTATTGGTTTCGGTGTTACTAAACACACAATTGTAATTCCGATGATTAAAACAATGAAAAAAAGAGATACTATTAAAATCACAATAAGATGTTCTAACATTTTGAAATAGAACCGTTTTCTTTAAAATTGAAAAAAGACTGAAATGAAGGAAAAAACAGAAGACATACTTACAAGTTCCAGAAAAATTTTCGAAATGGATTAACTTTGTTTTTAATGTCATTCCTGATAATAATTTTCGCATTGAAATTCTCTTCCGTTCCGAAGTCGTTGTTTTGTTGACAGTTCTCAGATTGATTCATCCGAACCATTTCAATCTAAATAAACGAAAGACTTGCGAATAAGAAAATCTTTGATCAATCTCGATTTCTTACTTGATCCATCTTGAATTGATCGTTCTTAGAAAGTTGTCTTTGAAGTCGAAATCAAAATATTTTTAGTTGGTAAATAGATATGTGTATTCATATGATCATTAAATCATAAAATGACGTTATTCTCTCTTTTGTTAAAATGAGACTATGTATTCATTTATTTTTAGCATATTCGTCATCGATTATTTTGAATGAATCGATAATTATCTTTTGATATCGACGGATCACAAAAATAATAGATAATTTATTTATTCGTTTTTATTCTTTCATAAAAATGAAATATGCATTGCGAATATCAATTCTCTCTACATTTCGATCAATATACATAATGAAAAACAATAGAGAATCTTCTTTTTCGTTGCTTTATATTGATAATATAAGTTGAATTAATTAACGATTGATATTTCAAGAAATGATCAATCGATGTTGTATGAAATCAATTGAAATTTTCACTCTTGTTAGTCGCATTAAATCACCCTCAACATTTCCGTCAATCATCATAATTCCTTTCAACTTGGGAAAGCACTACAGAAAATTTCGTGACACTGGTTAATGAAATAGTCACTCAGGCGAGATTAGTTAAGTCAACTACTGATTATTCTGATGTTTCTTTATACGCCATATGAACATAATCTGTTAAATTACGAGTAAATCTTACTAATGATAAGCATGCGTTATAAACTGATATTCGAATTTTGTTTTGAATAATTCAGAAATGAAGTAAATTTCTTTGATCAATCAAATTTTCGATTGCTTAGGAAATCTTTTCAAGAGTGCTAGCTCCTACTCTATTTGACTCCGTAATCCTCTTTTCAACAGTATATAGATCTGATACTAATTGAATCTGATTAGATGTTTTTCTTAATCATTCGTACATTACAAAGATTTATAAGTTTGATTATAGTTGAGTCATTATTTTTACTAAAAAAAGATAAGATTGTCGTAAACAAAAAATATGAATGATAATACGAACAAGTAAATACATCGATTTATTTTATATAACAGACCGAAAAAATGATCACGTGGTTTTTTCACGACGATATTTTTTTCAATCGTCATTAGTCTATTGACTCATAAAAGGTGAATAAACATTTACTCTGGGAGTTAGATAAATCAATACTGGTCAATTTAATTTTACTATCGATTCAATGAAACAGATATTCCATTCATTATTTTTTATTAAGACTCGGATTTGTTGTTTACTTGTGACTTAGTAATTTTTTTCAGAATATCTTGAGGGTGAGCGTGAGTGAAATTTTTTTAATGATTGGAATCGATTGAGCTCATCGAGTTCCACGTGGAACAAACGTGATCAGATTTGGAATACACTCGTGTACGAATCCGTGTCTAAGATATCCTACGCGATAATTTTGTAATCGAATTTTTAAAATTCGTTTGAAGTTTATTAAATAGTTTTCAAATTTTATTACAAAATCTTTCTTACTGTGAAAAGAGAACTTTTCGGATCATGATTTAGTCATTGTTCACGTATTCAAACACTTTTAAGTTCTTATGAGTTAAATCAACTGCTTTTTTAAAGTATGCTGAATCATCGTGATATCTACGATATCTTTTCTGTAGCGTCTAATAAAACAACTTGCTTTTTCTTATGTACTTTCAGAAAAATATTAAGCGATCAAACTTAGAAAATTATTTTATTCAATCGAAATTAACATGCTTAGATGCATCTTGCAAATTCGAGAAGATATCTTGAACTAAAGCCTCATCGATTCGTGTTTCTAAGTAAAAAGAACACATGGCGCATTCAAAGATGCCAACTGTAAAGAAAGAAGAGAACAACAACAAACTTGTCATCTTTCGAACCCTTAATCACGTTTACTAATCTACATGCAAACGATGTTTAGTGAATTTTTTCGTTATCTTTCTTCCAAGGTAAGTAAAAACATTTGTCACCATTAGTTTCTTTCTTTTCAACGACAAAATGTACAAGTGAGAGTGTGAGTATGATGATCTAGTTCAAAGTGAACAAGTCTTATCAAGATTAAAATAAGATGTTTCATCGTATTGTTTTATCCCTTTACGAATATTTTATTTAATAAATCAACAGAACAATGTCTTTACAATTGCCCATCTAACTAATTGACTAATAACATTTCTACGATAATTGAATAAATCGAATATACGAAGAAAAACGAGAATTAATTCTGTATTTATTCAATCCAAGGCTTTATCAATGTTGTTATTTTTGCACTCCGTTCTCGATGACCATAATCTTTTTCGTTTAATGGGCAAATAATTTTTGTTTGAAAATAAACATTTGCTCGATGATCCATATTCATTTCAATAATTCGATTCCAATTTTTATAATGACGATCTAAATAAGCTCGTCGATTTTTCTCTCCAGCAATTGCCCATAATTTTAAATGAGCAAATGAGACACGTTCAAATGGATTTTCCCAATCTGATTGTGTTAAATAATATTCCGGATAATCATGTAAAGCAACTTCTTGTGCGTATTTATAATATTGTTGTTTTTCATCCCAACAAATTCCAATAAGATCAAGAAATGGCCATTTACTCGTCCAATATTGACTTCCATCTGTCCAAAGATCTGGTGCTAAACATGGACTATCTTCATGTGTAACTTGTAAACCCCATCCAGGAACATCAATGATTTCTAAACCGTACTCAGCAAATTGATGATTTAATGCTTTGATTTTTGGAATATCTTCTTGAAGAATATCAAAATCAGCATCATTGTCATGTTTAATAAGACCACCATTTCTAACAAGACCTAATAGAGTCCCACCTTCAATTGTATATCGAATATGATTTTTATTGAAAAGACCATCAGTGACTTGAACAATATCATAAAGTTTATCGACTTCGTCATCAGTTAATTTTTCTTTATCTAATCTTTGTCTCATATTTCCATATTCAGTTTCTCGATTACCACATTCAGCATTCATTTGAACAAGTAGTAAATCCATGATGAATTTCGAATCTTTTCCTTCCTCCTAAATCCATTAGAAAGAATTCCATAAAAAAGATTCATCATCATTTACCAACCGGTTTTCGAAATGTAAGTTATAAGAAGATCAGTGTATCAAACTTGAATGGAGAAATCAATGTGAAATAATAACATACGCATTTATACAGAATAAATAGACAATGGAAATCGGTCAAGTTTAAAGGTTACACGAGAGAAAAACGGTGACAGGTCATTTAACGGATAGAGAAGAAATGAGACAATGATGTTTCTTGATTACAATCAGCTTTCAATCTATTCCATCGGGATAAAAAAAAGTATCCAATCCATATTTGTCTTTGTTTATAAGTGTTAAAGGTCACTCATGTATTAGAGGTATTAGATTTGTTGTGAAAATGAAATAATTGATATTCTCATATTCGATTGTTTGGATCATTAAAACCATAACTAAATATGAAAAAATCATTATGCACCACCATTCGTTTCAGTTCGACTTGACAATCGAACAAAGATCTTCATTCGAATGGGCATTGACACTTGATCTACGAGTGAATTTGGAAAGTAATTCATAAAAATTGAAATAAATTAAAAGAAAAATTCGCTTCGAATCCAGAAGCGATACGACGAAACAGGAATTTATTAGGATCAATAGATCCATCAATAGCTGATATAATGGAAGAACTGGACATTAAAAAAACGATCATAGTTTAGTTCATGAATGACTTGAGAGAGCAGCAGAACATCCTAAAATAAAAAAAAGATTTTCAAATGGCAAGAATTTGGTCCAATGGTGCATGTAAATCAAGACATGCTGTAGCTCAACAAGATCGTGGTGAATTTATGAAAACATTGGAAACACGTCAACAAACTTCACCGAAAACTTTAAAAGTAATCGAAATATCAATGAACTACGAATTGTCCTTTCAAAGTAAATATTCTGCATCAGTGGTATCTGAACGCTTCTATTTGATAGATTATAAGATGTTATGTGAATATGATCATCGTAGTTCAATAGAAGCTAAAAACTTTAGCTCAACTTCCAACTCATTTGCATAAAACAGTGAACGACATTATTAAACGAATCGAATTCTGTCATTTCATAACTTGATGAAGCTCTACGATTATGTGCTATGTAACATTGAATTTAAATTCAGATGAATTAGTTGAAAATTCCAATCAGAATCATTCCGAAAGATCATCGAAAAATTCCTTGAAGCACACTATGAAATGGCTCAATGTTTAACAGATACTATACTTAATGTTGCAATAAACTGGCGGATTTATAAACAATACAATGAAATCAAAGAGACTGATGAAAGAAATAATCTTTATTAGAAAAGTATTGCATCAAACCTTGAGTTAAACAACAAGAATTACATTACGAGAAATGAATCCAAGAAAAGATCACGTTTATACTGAATATGTCCTTTCGGTTACAATTATTGAAGATATGTGTCGATATTGTTGCGAAACAAATGCTTCAAAATGATGTCGTAAATGTAAAAAGAATGTCAAACTATGGATAGGAAATTATGTAAAAACTGAAAGATATCGATAAAAGCATCACTATACTAAAAAAACAATTTTTCGAATGCAACAGACAATAAAATAATTTCTATTTGACGGTACAATTCTTTTTTTTTTAAACAAAATCTCGTTCAAATTGGTTGGATTTGTCATTTTATTCACCATTCCATTATCACTAAAGGAGACCTAATGAAAAGGGATGATTACCAACTTGAAAATCGATTTTTGACCTGATACTTTGTGTATAACTTCTCAAACAATCATTTATGTTGTCACACTTCGCTCCAGAAAGAACGAATGCGTCATAGAAGAATTACTATAAAGTAATTTTTATTATAAGAAGAGTGATGTCATAATACCGATACTCCAGGTTTCCTTTTAAAAACCGAAGGAATTTGAATGAAGTTGGTTTTTATTTAGCGAGCAGAAAGATAAATATGGACAAATCGTGTTCGAAGAAGTTGAGTATACGAAGTTTTCGTCCATACATGGCTTCGAGTACAATGAAAACTCGAAAGACGTTTTGCTCGCTGACCCAGCCTTCCGCCACACGTTCGCGTTTTTGAGAATATAGTTTTGATATCGGAATATCGAGATGTTCAGCTCCAGTTATCCAGTTTAGTGATATTATGACCGCGCTAGTATGAAATATTTGATAGAGATCAGGTAAATGTTAAAGAATATTTATTTATTGTTTTTATTGATCACTACTGTTAGTAAAAGTTTATAAAGAAAGCATTCAAGTTTATTGTATATGATTAAAGAGCGAACTACGTGAAAAGAAATGTTCTCAATTGATAATCGCTTTTTCTGTTGCCGATCGACCAAAATTTTCTGGTGAATACATTTCTTCTGCTTTTGCTGGTGGCATGATAAATGTTCCAGCACATGTTGCACGCATAGTGTAACTCCATTGATAAACACCGGGCCATAATAATGATCGAAATGCTTCAGCACGTTCATCACGTAAGTTTTCATGTTCAGTCCAACCGGTAATATAATTTAGATAATATCTACTTGGATCTGATCTTGTTACCGACGATTCTGTATCACCGGTTATTGTACCTTTCAATTGAGTATTCAATGCTTCACATCCAGCTGGTAAATAATCCACTAATGCAATGTGATATCGTCGTTGTGTTGTTGTCATTGTTAAAACAACTTTAACTTTCTCACCTAATTTGAATTTCCATGTACCATCTTCTTGTTTTTGAACATGTGATGGATCATCAACACCTACATAAGTACGTTCAATTTTAAAACCATAATTAGCAGCATTTAATTGTAAACTTGTTGGTGCATAATTCAATGCAATTCGATAATACAATCGACCTCGGCCATCTTTTTGCATGATCAGATTCTTGTCATTTGATTGAGAAAGAACAACTTTCATTGGAATATCGACTGTCGTTGTGTTTGTTGTTCGACCTTTATATTGATGTTGGCCACAGTAATCATTATCAAGCCAAATCTTTGCAACGAAGTCTGGTGTATCTTTTTCTTTGATATGAAAATATTTCTCTAATGCAATCAAAACGAAACAATTTTCCTGTGTCGATTTCCAAGCACCTTTGACTTTATGTGCTTGAAGACCTTTACATATTTTTGTACAAAGTGTTGATTGTGGATCGATGTACAACAATGCTTCCAACAGAATAGCATCTGTTCGTTGATTCGAATGTAACATAACTGATTGACCATCATCACCATACGATGTGATAAAATTGGCCGTTTCAGCTGTTTCACTCACTTTTCCTTTAAGATATTTATAAATCGAATCAATCAATGCAGTTGCTTGCTTATTTTGTTCAGTTGATAATGCAACTAAAAGCCAACCTAATGCTTCTAAACTAAGTTGTTTAAGACCACTTCGTTCGAATAGTTTCACAGCTTCATTGGCGACATTTTGCCCGTCTTTTGCACGTACATACAGTGCATAACTCATCAAACTAAATTTTGTTGTTTTGCTCCAATATTTCGCGTATGATAATGCATCGATCTCCGATTCAATATGACTTGCATATCGAAGAGCATCTCTCAACCTTGAAAAGAAAATTATAGTTCTATTCGAAATTGTGTACTATTCTTTACCTGTTTCTTTGTGACGACAACTAAACAATGAGTGGCGTGTATGCTGACAAACGGATCAGCAGAACGATCACTTCGATTTGTCCAATAACTAAATCCACCATTTGGATATTGACGACCTTTTAATGCGTTTATATCGGATTGTAATTTCGTTGCTATTTCAGTTGTTTGCGGTAAATCTTTGCATTGAAATGCTTGTAGAACATCCCACAATGCATGCACACCCAATAGTCTTGAACTCAATTGTTCTGTACATTCGTATGGATATGTATACAATGAAATAATGGCATCTGTTAATGATGCTAATGCTGTTGAACTTGTTGAAACTGATAATTCACCGAATTGTGGAATTACATTTTCGGGTGTTTTGATCGGTTGAAAAACAACGTTTTCTTCGCTAACATCACCATACGTTGCAAATGCTTCTGATGTTGCCGGTGTAAAAACCGGTACACTTAATTCAATAGCATCACCGAATGGCACTTGATTCTCACTCGGAATTGTACTAACAATGAATTGAAAACGTGCAGTGCCTGCATCGACTGTTGACAGGGGAAATACGACAGCTGCTCGTTTATTCGGTTTTAGCTGAACAACATAACCAGCAAGTTGGTGGCTGGTGTCGGATGTAATTAGTTTAGCATTAGCTGCTTTTAGACCAGCATGTAACGATAATGGTTGATCAGTTTGATTTTGTAGAACAACTGAAAGCTTAGCTGTATCGCCATAGTTGAGAAATCGCGGTGGTGAAGGACGTAACATAACTGGCAATTGTACAGTAAATGCCATTTCACCAAAACCATATTGTTGCTCATTTGTTGCAATAGCCCATACGCGATAACGTGTGAGATTATCAGGTAGTTTAAAGTCGAATGAAACGCGTCCTGACGAATCGGTGGATGATGATGGTACCCAACATGCCAATGGATTGAAATTTGATCGAACTGCTATTGATTGGTCAGCAGCAGCATCATCGTCACCGCATAACCCATCTCTCATGCAACAGCAACGTTTTGCCGATGATTCAAAACAGCAAGATGCCAATTCACAACATTCATCTAGGACCAGGCCTCTGTCCATGTCTTGTTGCATATCTTTCTTGAATTGTTGTATATCTTGCATATTGAATAATAAACATCGGTCTCTGCCATGTTGCTGTGAAATAGCTGTTGGTCGATTTGGATAGAATACGTCTAATGGACTCGATAATTTGTAATCGGTTAGTGACAGAATCGCTTCGTCAACGACAACCAGACAAACTTCAGCTGCATTTGTGGGTGTTTTACCTCCAAATTGTGTGATGTCGACATCAATATGAATAGTTGATGATGGAGTAAAAGTTTTCTGTTCATCTTTTGTATTCACTGAAACATTTAATTTGTAGACATCTCGGGAAACTTCCAATGCAACTGAACCAACAGCAATAGCTGGACGAGTTGGTGCTTCGGCTTCTTCTGTTTCTCTTGGAAGTGAACCTGTTAATTCAACGTTCGCGGTAAATCCTGGTATCCAATCTTGTGATATTTGAAATTCAACTGTTGCCGAATCTCTTCCAGATTCGACTTGAAATTGTACTGGTTGTGAAACTTCACCTTCACAATCGAATAGGACTAGACCGGTAGCCGGACTAAATGGTGCTAAGACCAGTAATTCACATTTATCACCTGCTTGATAATTTGTTGCATTAGGTATAACCGTCAAGGTGTCTGTTGGAATATATTCAACTTTTTGTCGTTGCATTTCTTTTCCAGTACCACCGGTAACATAAAGGTTCTCATAGAAGCTCATTGCTGACCGTCCTTGTTCATCCTTGACAGTAAACGTGACGTTATATTGACCACCTAGTTTTGGTGTAAATTCTATAGTAATAGCATCTTTGTTTGAACTGACATTTGTAATTTGTTGTTCATCTTTGATTTCTTCATAAATGATTAGACCGCTTGTATCTTCTTTTCTTTCTTCTGCGGTACCAATAATTTTACATTCAACAGAAACATTATCAATTAAATTTCCATCGATATCTGTAACAATAACTTTGCTCTGTATGGGTTGATCTTTTTTACCATAATTCGTTGTCATTTGAAATCCAACATAGTATGTCGATGGATGAATAAGAAACTGTGTTTGTGTTTCTTGTGTTTGATTGTTTAAATCAGTAATCGCTGCTAATGCGCNTATCAATTAAATTTCCATCGATATCTGTAACAATAACTTTGCTCTGTATGGGTTGATCTTTTTTACCATAATTCGTTGTCATTTGAAATCCAACATAGTATGTCGATGGATGAATAAGAAACTGTGTTTGTGTTTCTTGTGTTTGATTGTTTAAATCAGTAATCGCTGCTAATGCGCGAACCATCGTTGGTCTCGGTTCAGTTTCAATACCATGATAAGTGATTTTCACTTCATGTGCACCTCTACTGTCGGTTTTACCTTGGAAGTGTTGCGAAGGATATGTTATTTTTTTGTCATCGTTATTACCAAACCAACAGAAGAATGGTCGAGCTCTACCAAACGTATACTCAGATCGATTTGGTGGTGTGAATGTTGTTGTTTCAGCACTGACGTTCCATTGAACATTTGCATCACTTAAGAAACCACCAGCAAACAATTTTCCTTGGCAACTTGCAATGACGTATTGATCATTCGTTGGATGAGAATAATGAACGGTCGTTGGTCGAGTCGTTGATGAAACTTGATATTCGGGTCGACGAAATTCTTGAATTTTAAAAGAATGTGTTGTTTGAGTATGTGAACTTGGCAAATTGAATGTTACCCATCCTTCGCCTATAATTGAGAATACGAAAGATACAATTAATTACGAAGATATTTCAAATATCAAACTTACCCAAATTGACATTGTCAGGCAAAGTAAATTTAATATCGAATGCACCATAATTATTCAATTCAATTTTGGAAGCATGAAGTTGCTGACCACGAGGATCATGAACTGCATAATCAACAATACCTTGCGCATAAGTTGGTAGTTTCGCATCGCCTTTCATTGCCAAATATCGAACATAGCCTTTGATATGAACTTCTTCTTTCGGCTTATATAGACCTCGATCATTGAATACGTGCCAAACATAAGTATTCACATTTGAAGCATAGCAGTAGATGTCTGGTAATAAACATGAATCTTTACCTTTTCGTACTATCAACATTTTTTCTCGCCTCTTTTCTTTCGCAATATTCTGTACGATGGTGCACAGTCCTTGTTGATTTGTTTCACCTTTCTGATCCGATATGGAAACAGTTGTGTGTGGAACAGGTACACCAGTCATCAAGTCAGTTATCCACGTTGTAAATCGAATATTCGCGCCGTCACGTACCGATGAATGGAACACATCGATTGCCAATCGAGTACATTGTAACCAAGCCGATATGACAGGTTTTTCTTCCCATTCATGATGTTGACATTGCTTCCAGGCTTTTTCTGTTGGTTCAATCGAAATCATTAATTGACCAACACCTGTCTCCTGTGCTAGATATGATTTCAATGGAAATTTCATCTCTTTCGGTACATCACGTTCGCAATCCGTCTGTATTGTCTGATTTATTAATTCCTTTCCCGGCAGATGAGTATTCGCTACTCGTTCCCGACGTTGATGCAGATACGGTTGAAAACAAGGTAAATCTCGTCGGTAATCTTCTGGTTGGACCAGATTAACGCGAAGTGTTACTTCCGAATAATTATAAACCATAAATGGGTAAAATGGATCATCTAATACTCCAGGATCCATGATAATCATACCTAGAAGTAATTTCATATATGTAAACGAAAGTATCAATCGTGCAACGTACCTGTAACACCTGAGAGATGACCTCGTGGTGGCGGTGAATGGTGCACGTGGAACTCAATAGGTTGTGCAGCAAAATCATGCTCTAATGTTTGACCATGAATATCTTTCAACATTTCTGATTGAATAGTCAATGTGTAGACAGTATTTGGTTTGGAATTATTATGTATAATTATATGTTGATCATTGTGTTCGACGTGTTCAATACCTACAATTAGATTTTATTTTCATATGTCGATTCTCAACTTGGGTTACCTAAGCCGCTGACTTCTGGTTCAATTTTGAATATTGATTTGTTGATCGTTGAATGATTCAATGAGTTATTGAATGTAACCGACCAACTTTCGCCTGGATTAATCGATAGTTGGTGCCTGCCGTTCTTATTTGGTTGCCAGTGGGTAATTTTTAGAGGTTCATACGTTTTGAAGTCAGCTGACCATTCTGTTGCACTTTTTAATGGACCTTCAGCTGATGGGCACCCTGCAGGTACCTTAACAGAATATTGTGTTGCTTTCGAGAGATCAGTTTTGAATGTAAATGCAACACATCTCCCACCAATTCCTTCATTGGCACGAAAAAATCCTTCAAATTCCTTTTTTACTACAGCTTCATCCAGCAGTTCTAAATCATTGATTGTTATTCGACGTCGGTCATTGCTGACTATACATAAATGTTGCAGGATCTGATTTTGATCAATCTTTTGATCGAACAATAAACAACACTTCGGTTTTAATGTTGAAACTGTGCCAGATGGTGAGAAGTGAACAACGCTTGGTGGTTTTGTAACAAATTCGAATGCGAGTTCGTCCGCTAATTTTCCTAGGAGAACGAAACAAAAACAATTCAAACTTGATGAATTCTTTGCAAGACTTACCTCCAATAGCCGATACGCATTTGTCTTTCTTGACCTGTAATGTATACTTTGTTGCAAATGGTAAACGATGTTTTGCTTCAAACTGAACCGTTTTTGTTCCTGTCCATCGCCATCGACCTTCGATATGTGGTGTCAATGATATACCAAGACTATCTACATTCGTATTTTCATCCAGTGTAGAGACGGCGATCATTGGTTGATTGAATGTGATCGTAACTGTTGTCATTGGATGATTGATTTTAGTTTCGGTCGGAGAGTATCGTTCGATAATGAGCGGACCTGCTTCTTGTTGAGCTAACTGCTTTAATTTTTCCGGGTCGATATCAGCGTCCTCTCTACGATCTTCGGCAGGTGGTGGAAATGGTGCCTGGATGATTTGACCAGTTTTCGGTGCTTTAATTGATGCATCACGTTTGAAAAAATCTTGTCGGTCGTGAGATTGTGCAACTAATTGAGAACTGGCTCGAGAAAACAATTGTTGTAATTGTTCCTGAGTCAAGTTCTGTTGTTGTTGTGATTGTGAATCATCTACCAATGGTGATTCATCAGCACCGGTCGTAATTTGATCATCCATCTCATTTGTGTCGCCAAGAGCAAAGCAAAACTGAGGAGGCTCAGATGGTTCATTTTCGATCGGTCGAATAGGTGGTCGGATTCTTCCTAGCATAGTATTTCAATAAATCGAATGAAAACAAAGTAGAACTGAACTTTATCTAAAAAGAATACATCTATAGACACTTGCGATGAATAGAGTCTGATGTCAATGACTTCACAGTCTCTAATAGCACAGAGCAAAATTTTATCTCATCGGTAAAAAAAAGATACTTGTAAAAAGGTATGGGATAAGAATATATGAAACAGCGAGTATATGTGTCATATAATTATATTTGGCATGTTTAGTAACGAAAAATAAAAAAGGGAAGAAAAAAAAACGTCGAAAAATTCATTGGTTATAAAGGTGTGAAGTATGGGTAAATAAAAATTAACGTATGGAATAAAATTTCAGAGTTATTAATGCATGAGGACAATATTTTCTCTTAAAACTGCTTTGTGATAAAAATAATATGCAAGTAAAAATAATCGCTGGTGATTCATCGACATTTATTTCTCTTGACGATGTGTAGTAACTAATAGGAATTATCGAACTCGATAGATGGTTCTGCTTTTACTTTTTTTTCTATTCTGAACAGCTTGATTAAGACAATAATGATTTTGTTGTTGTCATCGTGTTTGGTTTTCGTGTACATCGATTTCTCAGATGCATATTGATGATTGAAAAACTTCGCATGCTCTTCGTATTCAAAATACAAAAAAAGCTGTTCGATGGGATTTCATAATCAT
The DNA here is from genome assembly GCA_905250025.1 of Adineta ricciae. Classification (NCBI taxonomy): domain Eukaryota; kingdom Metazoa; phylum Rotifera; class Eurotatoria; order Adinetida; family Adinetidae; genus Adineta; species Adineta ricciae. Next base: position 71,469 of record CAJNOJ010000398.1, read on the forward strand.
GTATAAAACCATCCTATGTAAAAACCGTACACGTATAACATCAGACAATGTTTCATCGAACCGATCAATATTCCCGCAAATAGCCCTTGGCGACCGTTTGTAATGTTTTTACTTATATTATATTAAGTGGTTGATTCTGTAAGGAAGCGCACGACGCATTGTTATCTCCAATTAGACATAAAAAAGGACATTGACAGCGATGGCTATTCGCTATCAAAGTTTAACCACCCTGCGTCATGACGTACAGCTATTGCAATGTCCATCAGTCGTTGAAGACGTCTCGAGCTCAACCAGCAACGGATTCTGCACGAACACAGTATACCTTTTGCCAAGTAAAGTGAGTCAACATAATTATGCTTAATCTTGTGGATCATACCACGACTGGCGCCTTGCCAAAGAGACTCATGATCAGCAGTGTCCATGTAAACGTGGGCCATCACGGAAATGACTATTGCGTGCAACAGACTGTAATTCGCAGTATATTCAATCTTTACTAAATAATCCTTTCTTGTTCGATTATCCGTTCCGCTAATAAGTCAGACACTTGATGGTGAAGACAATCATGTTGCAAAAATAATCCTAACATAATATTATCTGACCCATGCCGAGTCAAATTTTTGCGTTTGATTAACAGAAATCATCGACACTGTCATTGATGGCAACATGCTGGTAACATCTCCATCTAAAAAACATAATAAAAACAACAGGATGATATATTCCGAATTGCGATCAAAACATCTTACGATCATATTATTACTGACTTCAATGGCAAGGTCTTATCTGGTTGCAGTTAAACGGTTGAAACGAACCGAATCTTGGCTTCATGAATTGCGTAACAGTATATGGTGAAAATTCCGCTCGGAACTGAAATAAAGGTGAGAGTGTTTGATAAATACTCTCATTACCAAGAAAACGCAAGGAAAATAAATTCTTTAATAAAAGTTTGATCGACACTACAGTGTTTACCGGTCGACGTTCTCTATGAATCATTTTGTAAGAAAAAATATTCTCTTTTCCTACTCAATGCGATAAAATATGGTGCAAAAAGAAGGTTTTTCTTTCCTTTTAACATTATCAAAAAGTACACATGGCAGCAAATACTGTTGCAAACGACTGTGTCGAGCAACAAGACAATAGACAAAATATCAATTCATGGAATACTTTCAAACAAACAGTTGTATGAGTTGAAGAAAGTGAAAAATGTTCACACCTTCTGAATTTGCTCGGTAAACAAGAAAGTAAGAATTAAAAAAAGAGATTGAACAAAATAACAGATTTTTTTCACTATAAATTTAAGGCACAAAATCATTGACAACATTAGTATATGTGAAGACAAGACGTAGTGTTGATATACTCGACGAATTGCTTCGAAATCATCATTTTTCTGTAATTGGTCTTCATAGTAATAAACAGCAAGATCAACGCGAAGAAGCGATTCAGTCGTTTAAAACTGGTCGAACACAAATTCTCGTCTCAACTATCATTGCTGTGCGTGGCAGAGATCTTTTGTAAGTATTTCACTGTAAAGAGATTTTATTTATGTTTCGGATAATTATAGAAATATTCAGCATATTGTCAATTTTGATTTCCCAGATAATATTGATGTGTATAGAGAATGTATCGCGCGAGTAAATCGTGATAGTGGTAATATCATAGGGGAAAAGAATTATCATTTGAAAATGAATCCGTTTTGCGTCTGTGTTAAGGACAAGTGACATCATTCTTCAACGAACAAAATTGGCCTATAGCCGGCGATTTGTGCAAATTTTTAAAACAATCGTATCAAGAAGTTCCTCAATGGCTCATCGATCATAAGTCTTGAATTTGTTGGTATATAAAGATTGATTACAACTTTCCTCACTCACTCCTGACAATCTTTTATTTCGAATAAAAATAAAATCCTTTTTAAAAATATCCATAGCCCATTCCATATCCACCATTAAACCCTCCACCAAATCCAAAACCTCCATTTGGATTTCCTCCAATCATATAATCAGCCGTTCGACCCATTGGACCTTAAATGAATACAACTTGAAAAAACAAAAAGATAAATCACACATGATTAAACATACCATTCAATCCTCCTGGAACAAACTGATTGATCGCCCAATCTGAAGCTAATTCTCCAAAACCCCCAGCAAATGGATTATTATTTCCAGGAAATCCTCCATAACCGCCAAACATATTTGTATAGAAATCAATAACTTTATATTTCAAATGACAAACTAAATTTTCAATATCTTTTTCGAGTATTTATATTACTTTCATTATGAATAATTAGTAGGCGAAAATATTATTCAGACATACGATAAAAGTGCATCATGCTTTTTATTCAATGAATAAAAATGACGTTTTATTTCTCATATTCTTATTTTCGATGTGAATAAGAAAAATAATTATTGAACTTATTAGTAATATCACACCCTTCTGAAGAGTATTCCACGTAAATCAATACTTTCAATACTCAGTACTAAGTATTGATATTGGTACATACGTAACCCCATCCTTGTGTTAATAATTATAGCAATTCTGATTTATTAATAAAATGATTCAAAAGGAAAAAAACGAACATAATTATTATGAAACACGTAGCATTTTATCCGATTTTGTTGGTAGCTTAGTAAGTACTGTTTTTCTGACTGATGTTCCTCCAACAGTTGTTAGCTCTTTCTCTATCGATTGCAAATCTTCTTCTGTAACATTTCCACTCCACATATCAATTCATTCGAGATAGTATTGTAATGGAGTGTCTAAATGAATATTGTTAGCACTTAGTACACGATTAACAGTCGTTTTAGCGTTCCGATCCAAACAGTCAGCGATTGTAAAATAATCGTTATAGCAATTTTACCATGAGTTTGCGCAGCAAATTGATCAAAATTTGTCTCTTCAGGCCATTTTGCATCGCGTAATTCAGGTTTTACATAATTACGTAAGACATTGTCGAAAGCGATTTCTTCAATGATTTCATAGAAAGAAATAATATGGGTAAGTGGTATTGTAGAAAAAAGTGCTCATCGAAGAACATCATCATGTAAACAAGTTTGTTGTCCAATATATTTTTCTACAAATGTCCGAAGAGTACCATTTCTAATTTCATTCTCTTCAGCATTACATAAATAGGTGAATATGTAATCTAATGAACCTATACTGTGAACAATTTCATTATGATTCATAGTTTTTTTCCATTTTTCTTGATCTTTTACAGTTAATGATTGTTGTCGAATTTGAGTGATTAACGAAGTATTTTCTGCAGAGAATTCAAATTTCTTAAATGTCATCTCAATGTCTTCAAAATCGTATTATTGAAATTTCCGAGAATTTCATTTTGCATTTTACTTAATGTATGTAAATAGGCGATGACAAGAAGACTTGTAGCATCTTTCGAAGTATTGATTAAAAGTAATGCTAAACTGGTATCACGAGCAAAATTTGCAACTGTCGTAGGTCGATCAGTCGAAGGTCTTTGACAACCTGCTTGAACTTCTTTTAGATCGAGTTGATACTATGCGTGAAGAAATTGATCGAAAAGAAGGCGGATTGTTTCCCGATCTGTACGTGTTTCATTTAAACAATCTTCAATTGTTTTCATTGCAGCATCGTAACGTTTAATTCGATAATTATATTTATGTAATAAAAATGAAGTGACTGCGGGATAAAGATTATTAGAAAATGGTAATGTATCGAATTTCATCTAATGGATTTGTTATTAAAATCTTACTCGAATTAAAAAAAGAAAGTTACGGATAAAGTTGCTCATTTTCACATAATTCACACGATATTCATTAATTTCATCAGTAAATGAAACAATATGTGGAAAAATAACATTTTGTTCAATGATTTGTTCTATGTCTATCACTTTCGTTTGTGTATCTAAACGACCGAATCGAGTCAATGTTGGCATTAACATATGATTAATTAATTTGTAAAGCCAAATGTAACATTGTTCGCGATCTGTACATGTTTGTGATAATAGATGATAATCTTTTTCTAAATGTTCTTCAAAATATTGTTGATGAGGAATATTCATTTGTTGTTGAAGATTTTCAAGAGATAAATAATCTAATTGAAATAGAACTAATAGTTGAGCATGAGTAAACATATGAAGAAAACGATAGGAAATTGATCGATTGATTCATCTGCTCGATCTGTTTTAGAGTATCCTAAAGGTACATATGGATTCAATGTATCCAAATGTTGATTAATCATTTGAAAACCTTGATCAATTGTCAATTGGATTTGAGGTGGCTGATGCACAACTAATACTCCATATTGTTCGGCACCGATATCTTTTTTACAAAGTGGAGATCGACTACGAGAATTAGGAACACCGCAATTTTCTAAATAAAACATCCATTGACATTCTTGTGAACACTGATACATAAATGAATTCTTTCGTACTATCTGATGTGTATCAAGACGCTCTTGGATTCTTGTTCGAACATCTAACATCTGTGTTACTATTGGATCACCGAAAACAAAGCCTAACAAGCAGATAGATTGGATATGATCGAGATAGGAAATTGGCATTTGTCGTTCATTGGTGAAAAATATATTACTCATTCATTTTTTGACATGGTTGACTCAACAGTGAAATAATTAGTTTATAACCAATGGGTATACATACTGTCAAGAGGAACAGACAGCAGCTAAGTTGAAATATGCGGATGCCAAATCATCATAAGCATTAGACAAATAATTCTATCGAAGTTCGGCACTTCTTTCATAATATTCTCTTGCATTATTGAGCTCATTATTCAATTTATATATGGACGCCACTATTCCCGCATAGATAGAAAAAGATCTCTGATGATAATCGAGCGCCAATTTCGTGTCTTTCTTTTGTGTGTTTTGCCAATTAGATGAAGACCCCAAGCGATGCTATGATGATCCGCTGGTAAAACCTCTTGACGAATTTTGATGCATCATAATGATATGTTAAAGCTTCGTCGAAGTTTTCTTCACATGAATAAATATTTCCAGTATTGGAATAACTAAATCCCTATAACAACATGTTTCAATGATAAGATTTTCTGTCTTATCTCAATTGATTCTGATTGATAATGAAGAGTTTCACTACAATTTCGCTGATGTAAATAAATTCGTCCGATACTATTATAAAATGTCGCAATATCGATCTCATTCATTCATATCTCATTTGTCTCTTCAAATTTGTCCATTTTATCATAAAGTCGAGCTCGATTGTAATGTATAAAAGCAATGTATTTCGCTTCGGAAGGGTTCGAGTGATCAACGAGATGTTAAGCTTTGTCGAAATGTTTCAAAAGTGTGCAAAGCATCATCGTTGAACTTTCACTTTTCATCCGTTGACGATGCTGTTTTATATTCTTCGATAATTTCTTGTGCTTTTTCGCTTGTTTTCATCTCTAACCAATAAGAATTTACTTGGTTGGTGTTTCTTAATAGACTGAAGTTGTTTTGAGAGATGAGCGATGTAATAACGAAAAATGTAAAGTTGTTTATGGTCTACTGTTCTTAAAAATCGATTTATCATTCGATAAACAACCGTATCTCTTGTGTACCATGTAATCAAATCCTCTTCTTCTGGATAATCCCTCTTGGAATCGTCAATGTTTTACCGGGTAAATTATTAACAACATTTTTGAATAATTGAAACCTAAAATAGAGAACAACATTACAAAGACAAACACTTCGACGAAGGTTACCAAAGAAATTCGCAATCGATTGTCTATGTTTATCATAAAAGGCAAACATATTTATTTGATTATTCATATCAATAATCATTCCTTTGATTGATTGAATAAGTTCACTATGATTACCACAGATATGCACTTCTTCTAATGCATCTTTATCGTTACAAATGATAAATATCGAATGTACTGTACGCGTTTTGTCGACAGATTTCAGCAGTTCCAATATCTCGTCACCAGTCTTCCGAGAAATTATGAGAAAAAAGTATTTATTACACATTGGTTGTCGAAGTTCTTCCAATGTTCATATAAGTGAACATGAGGACTTTGATTTGATTAATTATCGTCCTTACATTTTTTAAATCCATCACTTGAATTCATATTCGGATTGAACCAAATAGTGTTTAGATTGTCTTCTTCTTCTTCCATACAGTCTGCAGTATTGTTTGATAATTTCTCCGACGCTTTTCCTAAGAAGAAACTCTTTCTTTCTGTCGACTAAATTTTTATTCTAGTACCATTTACCGTGGTTATCAAGATAAATCTTCACAACAATGCTGAGTAGTGCTTTGATTTCTTTACAGGCGTTGTAGAAGAGGTTGTTCCAATTAGATCTGACCTTCTTTTTCTTGCATTCGTTCGAAGTATTTCTCAAGTTATATTCAATTCATATTCTAAATGAAAAGCAAATTGACTTTAGACAATTGTCGAAAGCCAAATGTGTTTACAGTGATATCATATTGATAATTAGCACGTTCACACGAACATCTCGCGCAATATACAATATTAGACTTATTGATTTAGGTAATCAAAATCTCAATGAATTAGATCCGTTATTTATGTATAACACAAATCTCAAAAGAAATCTTATACTTCGATAATAATGTTCAGTAAAAAATTACGCTTAATGGAAGTTGACCAAATCACTCTTTTTCATCAGAAACAGTTCGTAGACGATAAAAAAATGTGAAATATTTTGCGTTTTTCGAGGATAAAGTTTGTCTTACGAAAATTTGGAATGGATCATTGTCATTCAACTATTTCCTCTCGATAAGTTTCGATCGAGAGTAATCTACAGAATCGCCATGTTATTTCGGGTTTCTTTGAAATAACAGTGAATCCATCAGTATCGTCAACAACTTTGGCGCATCTTAACTGAAGATATTCAAAAGCGAATAGTTCAATTGAAGGATGGATTGAACCGGTCAACCCAATAGAGCAAAAGAAATTTATAGAATACAATAAAAGAATCAATAAACGATCGGGTTAAGCATATTGTGGAAATGGAGGTTATGATGAAGCATTAGAATTTTATAACAGGTCTATTCAACTAAATTAAACCATTCCTACAGAGTGCAATATCAATTTGACAGATTCTGTTAGTAGTATTAGTTTGGTTTGTGATGGAATTGACGAACATTCAAAAGCGATTTCATATTATGGACGAACTCGGCATGTCCTTTAAGAAAATCATCCGAATTTAGTTGATAGCTGATGGTTATGACAATATTGAAACTTTTTATGTCAACATAGGTCAGTATTCCGAAGCCCTTGAATATTTTCGAAAAGCACTGAATGACGAAGTACCATTGTAAGAGTATGTTTGAGCACATCAGTCAGAGTTATTGTGATCTTTTTGCTCAGTGGATGATTGAAAACGTTTTGAAAAGTTACCAGGATAGATTCACAATAATTTTGAAGTACCACCCAGAAATTTCAGACGTAGGATGGGCATATAGAATATTCAGACACTTCATTCTTCAAAGTTCGGCATCGTGGTGTCACAGCGTAATCTATTGCAACAACCACTTGCTGGTTGTGCAAGTTAGTGTTGCTTTTTGTATTTTTCGCTCGAAGCGAAAAAATCGAGTGTGTAAACAAACGCTTCGAAAAACGGACAAAATGAGCAGCAGCGTGCTCGCTGTCTGCCATTTGTTTGAGGAGCGTATAAGAATAAAACATTCCTGCTTGTATTATTTATTCTGCTCCCCATTTACAAGTAGGAAAGAAAATCATGCATACATTTTTTTCCAAGCAAGATGCTCTCACCCACTCACGAGCTCAATTCTTTAGAAAATATTCGATCAGATTAGAACTATAAGCAATTATTCAAATCACCGATATTCAGGTCAGAATTTTAATACATATAGGCGAGTTTTGTACACTAGAGAATCGGCTAACCTATCTCCGACGCTTTGTTTTCGCGATAACTCCTTAAAGACTAATCCAATCGTTCTGAAATTTTGTGCAAAGGACCACTCCATCAATCATTGTCAAGTTAGCATGAAGGAGCTATAGCACAACGAAACGATATGTTAGCTAAAAACGGTTTTACTAAACTCCATGGATGGGGCTTATTTAGTAAGAAAGTTTTTAGCTAGCATTCCGTTTTGTCGTGCTAGCTTCACATTTATACTTCATCGGTATTTCGTGGTAGAATTCGAAGAGAAGTTCAATCGATCGTATCACGATTGATTGACAGAAGAAGTTTTAATATCTTCTATTGATGTAAGAAAGAAAATTTTGTTCGTTACATACTGATGGCCACCTGTTTACTCATCAGAATAGCTATTGCCATCAAACTTTGCAGTCTAGTCGTTTAGATTTAAAGAAAGATTAACACGAGATTTAAACCAACAGAAAATATCGATAGGAAATATGCGGATGAAATGCACACGAACAGCCTTTTCCTGAGGTACCAACCTCTATAATCTACATCACCACCAATTAGTCCGCAGTGACTGTTTAGATCTCGAGAAAGGCTAACATTGTAATGGTCTCTGTTTGAAAAAATCAGTATAGAATATTTGGATAAATTCCATCGAAGTCATTTTTGTGTTAGTTCACGCCATCAAATTTTCTATGATACTTCTCTGAATAGAGATGACGGTAAGGTTACTCGGCTTTACTAAGCAGAATGAGGAGAGTGCCGTCCGGATGGAGTTTCACCCAGTTCGTCTTGTTACCATTTAGTCTTAAAAGACATTTCGGGGGAAAAAACTACCCAGGTCAACCAATCCGATGTTGGATCCGATCGGATCCGACCATCCGATAAAATCCTATCGGATTCCTGGTGATGGAATTGCATTAGAATCTGACTGTCGGATTACCAAGATATTCCGATAGGATACGGTCGTCGGAGCCCGAATTTTGAAAATCTCAGAAATCCGATAAAATTAGTATATCGCTGTATTCGGGAAAAATCGTCAGCCTGTCCGGTGACATACTCCGATTCTGATAAGACCTTCAGCGTTGCTCAAGTTCTTGATGCTGATCATTCTGGTAGTATAAAACTGAAATTTTATTTTTATCCTCCATGGTGGATAGTAAAAATACTACCAACGTTTTACGGTCACTTTCACAGAAACTTGATTTTTCTCTATGGAAACTAGGTCAAACCTAAGTATCAACGTAATATTCTGAATCCTCATGAAAATCTGCAACAGAATATTCTGAACTTTGAAAATCCGATTGATTCTAAGATGGATTTGGGAAATATTTCGGGGTTTCCATCAAAAGTGGCTTGAGCGAGATATTCTGAAGCCGTAGTTTACTAGACCTGCTTATGTCTTCTAAAATACCCTAGTGTTAGCGATAACAGATAGTACATTGTTATCGCTACCTTTTCTTTCTTTCTTTCTTCTTGTTCAGATCTATATGTCCTATGTGCGGTTCATCGGCGGGCCGGCAAAAAAATTTCAGTGATCATTACCACAGATATTCGCTTTTTTCTGAGGCGAAAGAATTTATCGCCCTTTCAAAAATTTTTCAGGGGGGGGGGGCGAGGGGGGCCAATTGCCCCCCCCCCCTCCGGCCCGCCGATGGTGCGGTTCGATGCCATGATATATAGTTCTTTTTTCTCTTTCTCTCTGGTTTCTCTCTATGCCGCCTGTCTGACTGCTCTTTGACCTTGTAAGATCAGACAAAGGCAGTTGTTCCCTTTTCTGAAAGAAAGGGTTATAGCCGCGTTAAAACTCGTTAAAGTTTGTTTGTTCAAGCCAATCAGATTGCAGCATTTTATAAATGAATGAAAATTTAACCATGATCATTAGGAAATGATCGACGAAGGGTAATCGGGGTCGAGGATCACGAATCCGCGATCAGTTTTTCCAGAAAACTTTTTGTTTCGGTTTTTTACAACAAAGGACCGCTTTTTTGCGAAAAAAAAGTTTTTTATAAGCGTTGACCGAAGGGTAATCGGGGTCGAGGATCACGATTATAATGATAGGGCTTTCAAGTTCCTTTAGCTACTGACTTTCTATAATAGTTTAGAATACAATATATTCGAGGGAAAGGACACGCGACGATAAGGCCATTTTACTCCCCAAAATATTTTTTAGAAATAAATATATTGGGATAACTAGAGTAAGATGGGCTACAAAACTAACATAGATACTTTTCAAAAAATCCTTTCCGAATTTTCGACCCCTGTATCCCCCTACGGGATTTGGAAAACTTTTTTTTTAAATTTATTTCTTAAAAGTACATTTGAGTATCAAGTCGATTACGGTGATCACGAATATCAACATTTCAAAGTCCAAAAATACTGTCCTAAAATAGACTCATTATTTCTGACCTTTCGATTTTTGGCTAAAAATCACAAAGTGATACCCCTTTGCTTGGAAAAGTCTTTTAGAGAACTAGAGGACCGTTTTCTAAGTGTAACTTTGCAAGCTCTATGCGAATCTGTAAGAATAGAGATCATTCGAAATAAGTAGCTGTTGATATTGGCGAAATAGGACCCCAATTTTGATAAAATAGCTCTAGACGACGTTTTTTCCACGCTTACTACTCCATCGAACACTTTTCAACTTCAATAAGACTATAA
>CAJNOJ010000399.1:0-81923 GCA_905250025.1 Adineta ricciae
CCTTAGCTGACAAACTCCAATTACAACAATTCATCCCACAAGTTACCCAATTCTTGAGCTCAGACAAACTTCAACAATTGCAAAACCAATTCTTTGCCACCGTTGTCGCTGCTGCTGGTAACCATTGGAATCCAGCTACACTCGGTCAAGCTATTCAACAAATCGTGACCCAATTCGTTCCACAACTCCGTCAAATGCGTATTGAGTGAGTTTGATGATAGATGTGAGTTATATGTCATGCCTGATACATCATTTTAGTTGGGAAGAACTTGGTCAATCTGCTCTTAATGGTCTCGCCAATGCTCTTCCAAGCATTCTCATGGGTGCCCTCAGTCTTTTTGGGAAACGGGATGCTAAGATGGACTATGAACAATTAATAGCACAATTGCCAACTGACAAACTCGCTCAAATTGTCCAACTTATCAAAAATACAAACAAAAACAAAGTTTTGGCTAGCCTTCGCAAGCTCCTTCAAAGTTTCTTCCCTGGTTACCAAGGTCGCATTAACTTCGATGATCTCGCTGCAAATGTACTCAATCATTTAAACAGCATCTTACCAGTCCTCAGTCAATCCATCACAAATATCTTCGGTTAAAAAAGTTTAAAAGTTTTTAATGGAAAAATAAACGTAAATAACATAACTTTGATACCTATCTGATGATTAATTGTTTGTTATGAATGGAAATAGCTTTTTGACTGCAATACGAGTCTGAACCTTTCGCATATCGTTTTCAGAATGAGTCATGCGATGGAATTTATGTCTAGGATAATGAATTAAAAGAGTAAATAAAAGATTACTTTTCCAGCCAAAAGAACATTTCATCATGCACGATGGTAGTAATTGGCAGTACATCTTTGGGATTTGTCTGGTAAAGATGAGTATTCTCGTTTATTCGGCATTAAAATAGGTATAAAATAAAATCGAAAACAGTATATGTACATCGAAATATCAAAAACGACTCTTGCATAATCAGGTTTCCCGCAAAATGTTCATTTATTCCATCTGTAGATCACTGTCATTAGCATAATTATCCGATGGCGTTGATTTCTGTGAACTTAATATAGAAGATTCATCGAATCGAACATGACGAGTACGACGGCGTCGATTTTTCTTGAGTAAAACCTAAATAAACGATGTGTAACAAGAAAAGATTCACCAAACACAAACCTCGTGAATAAACGGTTGCACACCACCTTGTGGAATAGTCACTTCTTCACACAATTTTGCCTAGGAAAAGCCATGAAGAGAAAAATGAAAGACAGTATCAAATCTCACAAGTTCATCGTCATTTTTAATCGCTAGAGCAATATCACGGGGAATAATTCGTTTTCGTTTGCTTTGACGACACATATCACCGGCTAATTCGAGTGTTTCAGCAACCTGAAAAAGAAACACTCACATCATATCAAAGTACATGAATTCATTCCGATCAAAATTTACTTACTAGATACTCTAAGACGCCAGCTAAGTGAATTGCTGCCTGAGGACTTATGCGAGATGCATAACGTCCTTCACGCAAACGATTTTCAACACGGCTAACAGGAAATAATAAACCCTAAATATATGCTAATTATTAATATTTCATCGCTTGTGAAACAAAGCTAACAGATTGTTGTGAGCGACTTGTCCGTCGTCCATTTGTTGACTTGCTTTTATTTTGCGCGGGTTTGTCAATGATATTATTATTAGAGTCTCGTTCTTCACTTGAATCCGTAGATAAACGTAAATCGTCACTTAAGGAGGAATTCGTATCCATTGCGATTTGATTGCAGTCGACCAAAAACGTGAGATATTCATAAAATTCAAATGAGACGAGATCAGTTTATTTATACTAACAGACATTCTGACCGTTAGAAAATTCATTTTTCGTAAACGCACATGGTGTCCATTTCGTTTAGTCACATTCGCTGATAACAAACACTAAAAAGAAAACAAAGCGACGAAAGAATTTCATTTGAAAAAAGAAATGTCCTTGAAATCTTCTATTCTCATCATTCTTCTTCAAATAGTTTCGGTCGAATGCTTAACAACCAGTTGTCAAAAGAATCGCTTTATTGATTACAATCAATTAATTGAAACACGTTGTATCATCGAAAGTTGTATTCTACCATCGAACTGCACTGTGCGAGCTGAATGTGAATGTAAACGTGATTATGTCGTTCGATATAACGTCACAATTGAACATGAAGACGATGAAGATGATCAACATGACGATGATGAAGAAGGAATGAATGTTCATTTAGGTGTGATCTCTCGATCGCCGAAAGACAAATCTCATCCCGCGATTTTCGTAAGTTGAATCCTTTTGTCTTTGCTGTAAAAAGATTTTTATGATAGATTGGTGAAAGTTATCCATGTTTCTATGATGAACGTGACATTAGTACTGTGTTTTGGTCGAGACCTAACCGTCAAACTTATTACATTCTATTAACACTAAGTTTGATCTTAGTTTTCACAATGATTCTTGTTCCAATCATTTATCTTCTATTAATCATTAAATTTACTAATTCGGAAACGAAAAAAGACAAAAAAATGAACGAAAAACTTGTTTTATAACTTTACATCGTATCGTTTTTCGACGTCGGCTTTGAATTTTTCAGTCTTTGTATCCACCACCGATTTAATTTTTGATCCCATTTGTGTTAGAACCCCGGATTCTTGTCGTTCTAAACGTAATTGCGTACGAATATCATTTAAAACTACATCCGGACTGCGTTCTACCACGAACCCACCCATGAAAAGTTCATTTAAGATATGATTCACTCTTTCGGAATGAAATATCAAATCCAATTCACAGACATTTTCGAAATTCTGATCTAAACATTGCACAAACATATGAATCATTTCGAAAATATCGTATTCTGATTCAGTTGAATCAACAGCGAATACGAAATAAAGCGTTGCATAATGACGATAGATTAATTTGTTCTCATTGTATTCGACGAAGTTACACGAATCCAAATCACGCTTGGAGACGATTTGAAACGCTTCACGAAGTAATTTTTGCTGTAATTCCGTCGTACAGGAATCGAAAAATCTCAATATTCTCGCTTGACCACGCGTATTAAAAACGAGAATTGCTTTAATCATACTTTCGCGTCTTGTTTTTCAAATACAAAGGCTATGTTTCGAAGAACAGAAATAGAAGTGAGATAAGCAAGTATGACAAGTATAAACAGATACACGTGGGGACGAGAAGAAATAGCAATGGCTTCTTATCTTTAAAAAAAAAGCTTTCATGTTTAAGAAAAACTAAGTGCTATGCAAGTAAATCACTGGGAACAGATTTTCACGGAAAACCTTGAACGAAGGTTAGTTAACAAAGTAGTGATAAATGACTACTGTCATTTGTCTTCCGAATGGTAAGACATTGAATATTGACAGAGAGACTTACCTTCAACTACGAATAACAACGCCGAAAGCATATTGATTCAAGGGTAGGTTCATTTGAGTGACGAGAAGTGTTCCGGTCTCTTTTTTCTCTTATTATTTAAATCGAAATAAAAAAAAAGACAAAAAAAACTGAGATGCACAACATCTGAGCATTCCACTAGAAAAGACAAAAATAGGAAGAACAGGCAGCAGACGGCGTTTATGCACAAACATAGATTTATATATATATATAATTAAAAAAAGCGCTTGAAACGAAAATACTGCAGAATCAAACGACTAGACGACTGTCGAATTTGAAAATAAGATTGTCGAATCTAAAGATTGTTTATCTAAAACATGATCTCGATTCATGTACAATTGTTCAAATCGTCTTAACGCATGATCTGCTAGTCGACCTGGTGAATTCGATGTTGGTAATGGTAGAATAGTCCTTTGCTGATGTTTATCTTCCGATTCAAGATTGAATCGAACACGTCGCGTCGTATCCGTACTATTTGTTGGCGTTGACACGTCATTTAAACGATTGATTAATGCTGAAAATGATGGTGAATGCGAACTTTTTTGGATAATACCTTCTTTCATCATTGTGTACGGTTGACGGAAGGTTTGATGTGCATGAGATGTTAATAAATTCATACTTCCGACGGGCATTGGTGGATCAGAGATATCAGATGAACCACAGAAGCCATCATCGGAGCTAACAGGTGTGTGCGGAGAGTTATTTGTTGACGAAGATGAAACAGTTGCTACGCTGTAATCAGTCGGTGTGGATGCCGGTTGAGTCGTTGAGTTTGTGGTGATTGTTGTTGCAGTGGATTCGTAGGTAATAGTCGAATGTCGTTTAGGTGAGCATAGTTGTTGAGAGAGACTTGTTGTTGAGTGGATTTGTGACGGAATTGAGAGACGATTTAACGAATGAAAAGTGGATGAATCAGCACTACGTTGAGAATAACGAGACTCCGGACGAGTTGTCGTTGATAATACCCATGAAGAATAAGTCTAAAAGAAAGAAAGTCTTTCATGGCAAATCTTTTCTTCGAAATAAAGTTTTACTTTGCTTCTTTGTTCGTCATAAATTTCTTTTTCATTTAATTTTTCTAATAAACAACAATTATCATTGAGAACGGATGATGGTAAGATCGAATCTTTGTTCAACATGAGTAACGATGGTGATGAGGACAGATCGTTGTATTCATAACAATTGCTAACACGTAAACTTTGCCGTTTATCATGAGGATTGAGGGTGGGTGATTTAAATAAATTCATCGTCGAACTATCCGATTGTTGTTGCAACGCTGACGATGTTGATATTGAATCTTGCTTTTTCAACAATTCCTTCTGTTGCAATGCTTTTCTTCTGATCAAGGAAATGAATAGAAATGTAATACCAATGAGAATAATGCTTAGAACGGTAATAACAATGAAAACAAGAAATCGATTGGATTCTTCCAAAGATGATGGATGACGTGAACGATACGAGTGATGATTTGGTGGTTGTGATGGTTGATGATGCGATGACGAACGATATTGTAGATACGAAAAGCGATTGTTGATATGTGAACCCAGATGATCGTAGAGTTTAACTATTGTTTGAACACGTTCGTAATTGTTAACAACAATTAGTTTTAATAATTTCTCATCGAAAAAATTATCTCCATCAATGATCTAAACAAACAAAAAATTCGAGATCGAATAAAGTTTATCAAAAGCATTTTTACTCTGAAGGCTAAGTAATACACTCCTTCGTTCAATGTCGTTGAATTTGTCGAGTTGAAATAAAGTTTGCCGTATTTATCAAGATAGAACTTTGATGAATCGAATTGAAGCGATGGTTTCTGTTCGGACAGATAATCATAGTTTTTCAATTGACTAAGACTATTCACAAGCATGAGAGTATGATTGGGAATCTGATCATGATCTTGAATATCTATTTGACAAATGGAATCTTCAGTTCGCCAATAAGTTCGATCGATAATCAATGTATCGTTATTATCATTAGGAAATGTAAATCGAGGAATTTCATCATTTAAGTCAAGAATATTAATATGAATTTTAACCCGGGAGGATTTGTGCTGACCATCGGATGCGATTACATAAAAGATGTACTGATTAAATTGTTCACGATCAAGAGGATTAAGTGCATAGATTTTGCCATCGGAAGGAGAAATTTGGAAGAGGGATGAAATTTGAGGGGAAGGATTGTCGAGAGAATAGATTAACGGAGAATGATCAGCATCGTAAGCAGTTACTTGACCAATGTAACTATTAGGAGAATTGTTTTCATACATGGAGAATTCGTAAGTGGATTGGGGAAACTATTTAAAAAAAAAAGCACGATTCTCATTGTTCTGACGAGTTCTGCATGAACTTACTTTTGGAAAATTATCGTTTTGATCGATGATATTGACAAACACAATCGCAGTGGTTTTTAATCGTTGTCCGGTCTTGGGATGATCGACAGCAGTGACATTGAATGTGAAATTAGTCATTTGTTCATAATCAAATTGGATTTTTGTTCGAATAATTCCTGTTTGATTATCAATTGTAATAAAATTATTAAAATAATCATCCAATTCATAAGTTACTCGACCATTATCATCTTTATCTGAATCATTTGCATGCACTTGCAGTAAAATCGTATTAACTAGATTATTTTCTTGAATATCAACATAATAAATCGGTTTATCGAATCTCGGCGCATTATCATTATCATCCAAGATTGAAATCGTCAATTGATAGAATGACGACAAATTCGGTTGACCATTATCAGACAAAATTAGATGTAGAATATATTGATCTTGATACTCCCGATCGAGTTTCGTTGTTGTGGATAGTACAAATGTTGAATCAGCAAATGGACCGTAAATTTGAAATGGTAATAAATGCGAAGAATTGAATTTGAGTTCAAAATGATAGGGTAACGCATCTAAATCTGACGCAATTAGATTTGCTATGATGACATCCGTTTGTTCAACTTTAGATTCGAGTACGCCGATGTGAATATTGAATGAATCGGTGTCATTGAGAATATCGATTGTTTGCAATGGAAAATTCCATGATAATAACGGTGAACAATCATTAATATCTTCGACTTCAATGATCACATAGGTGTAAAATGGAATATGTGATCGATCGTGACCTTGAATAACTAGTTTCCATGTTGTGGTTGACTCGTAGTCTAAGGAATGAATTAAACTTAGATATCCGGTGGAAGAATCGATTTGAAAGTATTCGAAATTTCGTTTGGAATTCGATGACGCGAGCAGATAATTTGGCGTCGCTGAACACGATACAATCGGTTTTAATTGGAGGAAATTTTTATACAATTCATTTTCTCGTAGGCGAACTCGATAGGGATTTTTCTCGAATTGGCATTGTTGCTGATCGACAAATTGTTTATTGAGGAGAAAATGTGCATTGCCGACAAACAGCTCCTTTTGATTTCGATGAATATTATGCTGATTTTTGTTATTGCAATAGAACGGTAATGTTACTGTTGATTGATCATTCGTTATATTGATATGAAATGCTTTGGTATACTTTAATTCAACGGCCAGTTGATAAATGGTGGTATTGTGCGGTGAGACAACTTCGAGTTTCAAGGTATAATTTAATGGACATATTGTAGTGAGAGATGTTCGAGTGAGTAACTGACATGACGAGTCGAGATAGAAATATTTCGATTCGGTTTGTAGTAGACAACGAAAAGATTTGAAGGAGGCAAATTTATGAATAATGAGATCGGAATTGGCATAATTTGTTGGATCGATTTCAATGGATGGTAATGAACGTAAATGATGATTNATATGATGAAATCGGAAGAAAGTTCAGTTCAATAATAACCTTCGTATTCATCAATTTCTTCACTTACGTAGTTCATTCAGATTTGTTATCAATTATCTGATATTAAATATCATATTTAGCTTTTTTTAATCAGCGACCTCGAAAGATATAGAACGTTCAGTGAATAAAGACAAATTAGAGAAGGGAGAAAGAAAAACTTGATACAATCTTAATGAACTCGATTTATCTCGATGAATAGTTTAATAGTGAAATCAATTACAGATATCAACTACTTTTCATCCAAACAGAGATTTCTAGAGGGCGTCATCGGTAGATTTCAAATCATGAAGTCGAACGGCAAAAATCGACTTCTCTTGATATATTTTCAGAATTTTCCAATAATACACTACTTTTCACTTTGCTTACGTTAATGTGATCTGAATCGAAATTTTACTCAGACGTTGTGGTATTCCTATCAGATCGACAAACTAATTCACCAGTAAGAAGTTCAATTGTCGGAACACGATAGTCACAAGTTGTTTTCCATAACAGTGCTGCTCGAGACCAGCTATAGATTTCATCAAGTTTAATGACACTATCAGTACCGTCATGGGGACCATTAATTTTTCTGTCGTTTTATATATATATTTTTTTTTTAAATAAATAACAAAACTAAACATTTCTTAAATCAAGACTTTTGTAATCGCTCATACTGCTTAATTTCATTTTCATCTAGTGATGGACTGAAGTCGGCTAAACAATCATAAAAATCGCTTTTCATTAGAGTCACTTGTTGATCTTCCTGTTCATTTTGACTATTTGTAATCAACCGCCGAATTGCACGAAGATAAGCATCGCTCGCCAAGGCATAAAAATCAGCACCAGTCATATTCAATGGACACGAACGGACAAACTCATCAACATCAAAATCTTTGTCATATATTTGAAACCTACAAAAAAGGTTTTGTCTTTTTTTATAGAAATCTTGTTAAATCTCCTTCTCTCGTACTTTTGTGTTAATGCGTGAAACATCTGCTTTCGATCATTGTGATCGTTGGTTATTCCAATGTAAATCAATTTGTCAAAACGACCTGGTCTTAACAATGCATCATCTAATAAATCAGGTCGATTTGTTGCTCCGATGATAAATATATGATGTTCAGCTTGTTGTTGATCGATTTCTGTGAGTAATTGGGAAACAAGACGATCACTCACACCAGATGAATCCGACGAAGTTCGACCACGGCGCGGTGCAAGTGAATCCAATTCATCAAAGAACAGAATACATGGTGAAGCAAGACGAGCACGCTCAAATAGATCACGAACGTTCTGTTCGCTTTGACCAACGTACATATTTAACAATTCCGGACCACGAACAGATAAAAAATTTAAAGAAAATTCCGTTGCAACTGCCTTTGCTAACAAAGTTTTGCCTAAAAACCCAACGGTGAGATCATTCTTACAATCAAATATCAGTCATACCGGATCCTGGTGGACCATATAGAAGAATTCCAGTTCTAGCAAAACATATCATTTTTATAGATCTAACTGAACCACTGATTTACCTCGCTAAATCACCAAATAAGTCCGGATGAAGTAACGGTAATTGAATCGTATTCAAAATCTCTTTTTTCGCTGTGGACAACCCACCAATATCACTCCAGCGTACATTGGGTATCATGGCTTTTCGTTGACTAGATAGCTTCGACGTATGACTCTTTTTCAATGCTTGTTCAAAATCAGTGTTTGTCAACATGATTGAATTGGTTGATGATCTATTGTGTAACGTGAAAACAAGGAGAGAATAATGGATGAATGGATATACTCAAGTGATCGCCAATAAGCAGCTTCGATAGTTAGACGAATTAGTTGATCGACTTCACTTATTGGCCAACCTAAAATGATGATTTTCTAGAAAAGTTTCTGATATGAGTGTATCAGATTTTACCTTTCGTTTGAGCTAAAACAAGCTCATAATTGAAATCATCTGCAACTGAGATATTCGATAGTCGAGTACGAAGCCAATTCTTTCGTACTTCCATCGGAATTGCCTGTTAAAAACAAAGAAAATTTCACTTCGACACACAGAGAAGAAGGCAAACACTACTGGAATGGCTAGTGTATAACTGAATAAACTCAAAACTTGTTCGCTTAGTAGGTGAAGCTTCTGAACAGCTGCTAGAATAATCAATGGTCCATTCTCATTCAACGTAGATTGTAATTGTTGAATCAATTTTCGAATTCCATTTGTTACAATCGCATCATCATTTTCAACATCAGTTAATTTACACAAATAATTCACCTAAAATGTCCAAATCACTTATCCAAATCAAGTACGTCTTCTTTATTCTTACGTTATTAAAAAACAATACACACGGTGTAGATTTACATGCAGATTGAATCGCTTGTTCAATTCGTTTGACTGTCGCTGCGGCTGAATCACCCGCAAACAGCTGACTAGATACCTAAACTACTTCGATGATTATTTCAAAAAGAAACTATTCCAATAATCACTGTATGACAATGGTAACCACAATGTCGACAGGCGTAATCAACTAAAGCATTGAAATGATTCATTCCGTGGATAAGAATTGTTGGTATAGATGTTTGTTTCGACCACTGAACATCAAATGTTGTTAACATTTGACATAGACGTTGACTGGCGAATACAATTGTTTCGTCTGTCGTCGATGAGCTGAAAAGAGAATGAATTTTGGTGATTGAGTTTCTGTGATGATCTTTCTTACGTAGGAATGAGTTTTTCTTGACGGATGTTTTTTGTATCAATGATTATTCGACAATTATCAACGGAAATCAAAGCATCTTCACTTTTCATAGATGAAACAAGAAAATGCACTTCTAATTCTGAAAGGAACGAAGAATTTTTATCTGCAACTATTTGATCTATTTCGATATCGACCTGGTTGTAACAGAGGACGAATTGTAATTTGATCGTTTAATTTTATGCGTCTCGGTTCGCTGAAATAATCTTGAAGATCCTCATCAACATTAATCGTATCGGGATAATTCGGTGAGCGAATTAGTGCCAAGCGTAATTCCATAGTTCGATCTGAAATCATCGCTCGACTATTACAGAGAATATGAACTTTGAAATAAGAATGTTTATCTTGATTTATTTTGTTTTTTTTTTGCTTTTAATATGATAACAAATAGAAAAGAAAAGTCCAAGAGCAAATAAATTTAAAGATAAAAGTGAAGAACAAAAGAATGATTTGATCACTTCCAAAGCTTTTTCAACGAAACGTTCTTCTCCGAATCCTTTTGCATGATCTAAACAAACAATTTTCATTCGACAAAAATAACTTTAAGTAACTCCAACTTTACCTTCGCAACAGCCAATTCGAAATCTTCTTGTGTAACATGGACACGTCGTTCTCGAAGAGCATACATACCAGCCTCCGTGCAAACACCCTACAGAATTCTTCAAGATATTCATTGAAAGATTTCGAGATGAAATTACTTTCACTTCAGCACCTGATGCACCAGGCATCATTTCGGCTATCTTTCTCAGATTGATTCCACGTGTTAAATTCATTTTACGTGAATGAATTTTGAGAATATCTAAACGTGCTTCTTCGCTAGGAGCAGGAAACTCGATCTTACGATCAATTCGACCAGGTCGGAGAAGTGCAGGATCGAGAATATCAATACGATTTGTTGCCATAATAACTCTAAATTAACCAAAAATCTCTTCAAAGCCATCATTCACTTCTTTTCTTTTACTTGATATTTTGTTTCGGTTCAAAACCATCAAGTTGATTGAGTAACTCAAGCATAGTTCGTTGTACTTCACTATCACCACCTGAACTACCTTCAACACGTGTGGAACCGATGGAATCGATTTCATCCATGAAAATAATCGATGGTGCATGTTCACTAAAACCGATCTTTCCGAGAGGCGAACGTTTCTATAGAAGTCTTACCGAGCCATAACGAAAAGTTCTCGAACCATTCGTGAACCTTCACCAATGAATTTCTGTACAAGCTCAGAACCCGACACACGAATGAACGTACATTCAGTATGATGAGCAACAGCTCGAGCTAGCAGAGTTTTACCAGTACCTGGCGGACCGTAGAGCAGAACACCCTGAATGAAAAGTCACAAAAGTTCAATGACAGGATGTGAGACGAGAAATAACGAACTTTTGGCTGACTGATACCCAAAGCATCGAATAATTCGGGATGTTTGACAGGTAATTCAATAACTTCTTTGATCTCTTTGATTTGTTTATCAAGACCGCCAACCATTTCATATGTGGAATCAGGAACTTTTTCTACCATCATTAAACTAACGAGAGGATCAACCTAAATGAACAAATCGGTATGCAAGACAAGTTTGATATTGCACAAGAAATTCTTACTTTATTTGGAAGAATTTTATGTAAAGTATAACTATCATTTTTCAAAGCTACACGGCAACTTGGTGTTACTTTTGCCATGTCAATGTTCTTGTCGAGATCAACAACAAATTTACCTTCCGGATGAACCTAAAAATATTCAGATTATTTTAATCTTTAGCAAAAAAAAACATCGTCAAAAGAAGAATTACCTTCACGAGTACTTTCTTCTTGTCCATTGCTTTCACAACTTCGCCAACGAGTGAACCTTGTTCTTGTAAGAGTTGTAATTCCTCACGTAACATCCGAACTGGAACGCACATGATGAAAACATTTCTTTTTCAATTGAGATCTACCTTTAGCATTCAATTCATTTCGTTTCGCTTGTAAACGTCGTAAGTTCTGACTTTTCTCTGCAACGTTTAACTAAAATCGAATTTGATTCACACCTTATTTATCATTCGCCGTTTTTCTTACTTGAAGTTCCTCAATTTTCTGAATATAATATTGTTTTATGCCTTCATGTGTTTCTCCCGATGCTGCTGCAGCATTATTTGTTGTTGTATTTGATACAGGTGTTCCTCGCATGATTTCTACCATTGTTTCACCAACTTCCATACACGTTTGACGAGTACTACCTGTGAAATTTATCTAAAAAACATGTGAAAAAAGTTCAGCGGACATTCGATCGAAATCTGTCTGATCAAAATCTTTCTCAGTCACTTGAAAAACAACTAGTTTCTTTGTTGCAGTGAATAAATCACGAGTTTGCTGATCGTAATCATCGAAATTTGTCATGACGCTCATTTTATATCGCTTTTTCATATGTTCAATCAATTGACTACGTTGACGAGGATTTTTCATGTAAATAATCATCATCTTTTGATTCGTATTCACGTAGATGACATAAGGTTGGTGTTTTCGACTATTTGTTTCATCGTCGTAACGCAAAAGCATATAACCAATATCATAAATAGGTAAATCAGCATTGGATTGCATGAAATTCCTTGTTAAATCTTCATTTAATTGATTGACGAAATACTTTCTTAAAGTTTTCTTTTCCGGAGTCAATCGATGCCAACGATCCAAATAATTTGCACGTTGATTGTACGGAAATTCAAGAGATTTGTCACTCAAATAAGTTTCGCGTAATTTCCGACATTCATTGTATAAATAATCCAATGGTATTCGCTCTCGGTTTTGTTCAAGATAATGGAATCTTTGTTGAAAGTCATTTTCAAACGAATCTCGAACGTGTTTCGCAAATGAACCAGTCAAACAGTACAAACGCTTGTTACTTTGACCTTTCGAATCGATTCGAACAATGAGAAAGTCTTCAATTTCACGTGTAGATGATACATGCGTGCCACAACATAATTCACGTGAATATGTTGAATCAATGTTAACACAACGAACATTCGGTGGGTAAACTTCATTCGGTAAGCGAGAAATTGTCGAATCAGAATGAATGGAATTGTAATCGAGCATATTTGTCGAAATTGAAAGATCGAGATGAATCATTTCGTTGATCTTAACAAAATATATCGAATGATTGTTTAAATGGTTTGTTAGATTCACTTACTTTATTTTCCAATTCTTCGAAGGTACGCTGTGTCGCATCAGTATTGATCGATGAGTATTCAAAAATGAAATAATCTTCATGTATTAGCGACGCTTTCTGCATCAAATTTCGATCGTTCAAAACGTCTCGTAAAACTTTATTGACTAAATGTGTTGCTGTATGGTTCCGACTGAGATTCAGTCTTCGATCTCGATTTATAAAACATTCGACATGTGTATCCGTCAAAGTTCCAGTCTGAAGAAATGAACCATAGTGAAGAACATGCTTGTGCAGACGAAAAACGTTTCTACGATCGAAAATTTCATAAATATGAAATTGAAAATAGAAGAAAGGAAACTTACTCGACTTGAAAAGTGAGATTATTCGAAAATTGAAGTGTTCCGTGATCGGAGGCTTGACCACCACTGGTTGAATAGAACGGTGTTCGATCAAGAAGTATGTAATATTTCGAATTTTTATCAACTGATTTAGCAGACTGTAGTTTATCATTGATAATCAATTGAATTCGTGCATTTAATGGCTGATCTGGTTGATATTTATAAGGTTCATCGACTGTTGCTTGGATTGCAGAAGATTGATTAATTAAATCCAAGATTTGATCAGTTGGATGCGAAGAGACCGTTTGATTATCTTTAATAGTTTTGTTATACACAGAATATAATTTACTCTTTCGTGTTTCTTCACGCATTAGTTCTTCAAATCGATTCCAATCGGGTTTTAATAATGGATTCAAGCGTGTATAATCTTCGATCATTTCAATTGGAACATTTGTCTGTTCGAATCGACCAGCATATAATCGATGAATATCTTCACCAGAGATCATATAATCCGATTCTACAGAACAAAATATTCACTCGCAAGTTTAACAATCGCTCGATCTTACTTTGTAATTTTTCATTGATGAACTTTTCCAGCAATGGTTTTGCTAATTTGTACTTCTTCATGTAGTTTAATTCACACAATTGAACAAGTTCAGAAGTGCGATTGACTTTCTCCTTCAAATCTGGATATGCTGGAGAAAGAATATCTGTGACAACGGGTATCAATTTCGATAGAATAGCCACGTTTTCTTCGTCGATATGTAAAGATTCATGTGCGATGCGTGCCGCTCGTTCAATCATTTTCTTCACTAAACCACCGATGCCTTTCTTTTCAGGAACCACACCATCACCAATCGCGATGGTGAACATTCGCGCATGGTCTGCTAATAAACGATAAGCATATTGCTGATTGCAATTCGCTTGCGAATAGGGAAGAATTGATGATGATTTTGGGCAATAGGAATGAATGGTTTGAAACAATGGAGTAAATAGATCAGTGTCATAGTTCGATTCAACGCGATTGAGAACAGCAATAAGACGTTCAAGACCCATACCAGTGTCGACATGGACGTTAGTCAATGGTATTAAAGCTGCAGTAAAAAAGATATTCGTTTGCAAAAGCTACATGCAAGAAAAGAGCTTACATTTATCTTGTCGTCGTTCGTATTGCATGAAAACCAAATTCCATATTTCCACAACCTGTGGATTATCTCTATTCACTTGCGTTGGATCTCCTTGACCCGTATGGTCATAGTGTATTTCCGTACATGGTCCACATGGTCCCACTTCTGCCATTTCCCAGAAGTTTTCTTTCATGCCAAAGGGTAAAACTCTTTTCGGGTCAATTCCTAATTCAATCCAAATTTGTCTTGTTTCATCATCAGCATCAACTAAATTTTCTTCCCCCTTAAAATAGGTGAAAAATAATCGATTTTTATCAATGCCATAAACTCTTGTCAATAAGTCATAAGCCATCGAACATGCTTGTCGTTTAAAATACGCATTATTAAAAGACCAATTGCCTAACATTTCAAAAAACGTATGATGATATGTATCGTGCCCGACATCGGACAGATCGTTATGTTTTCCGCCGACTCGAATACATTTCTGATGGTTAACCACACATTGGCGAACATTCTGATTTTGTTGAGAGAGAAAAATGCTTTTGAATTGATTCATTCCACTGTTGACAAAATATGTTCCTGAATCTTTCGGTGGAATAACTGACGACGACGGAACTATCGTATGAGGAATTGAAGCATGTTGAGTGAAATAATCGATGAATGTTTGTCGCACACGAGACGATGGCCATTTTATCGAATAACAACGAACAAAATGTCCTAATTGATTTGATGTTCGAAGAAATCGCCTAGAAAGAATCATGACTCTTCATTTGCACTCAATCAATTGAAGATTTCGTTCATGTGATAATCAACAAACAACTTACACTCACATCGAACAAATACTAGATGAATTGCAGAGTATCTAACTGAAATAACAAATAACACACGACAACCGGTGTATATTCTATTCACTCTTTTCCGAATCTTTTGATGACTCAATGCAATCTCCTTTTCGACAACCAATCATCAGATTGTGTTCAGTAGATGTCGCTTGACATTGCAATCGCTTTTAGATCATGAGAATCATTTAACTTTTTTGCAGTTTTCTGTTTTATCTCAAAAAAAAGAAGGAAGATCACACACACAACAAAAAAAAAAGAACGAAAAGAAAAGCGAGAGAGAACTTGAAGAGAGTTATAAACAATGGTGGCTTTTTTTAAATTCTTGTCAAATACACAGAGCGGTTCGAGATGAGCTAATCGAAATTAATAAAGAAGAAAAAACATGTTATATAATCTCTATCTGTTCACAACGCTATGCGTATAACACGAAAGAAAAAAAATCACCCAAAATATCAAACGCAATGACGATTAAAAAGTACAATGAGACACAATGTTTCATGCACAACTCCCTCGGAAGAGAGTGACAAAATATTTCCAGGTCTTTGGATGGTTTTCTAGAGTGATAATAATAATATCCAAGAACTACTACTGAAAAGAAAATTTTCTCTTGAATAGGAACAATATAGGTATATAAAAACAAACAAATAAACGGAAAATAATCGAGAAAGAACAATGCATTCAACCAGAATATTGTGTTTGTCTGTTGATAGGATAGAAATAAACATAAACACATATTTATATATATATATATAGACATTGAAGCAAATGAACATCGACTCTATACAAAAAAAAGAAGAAGAAAAAGAACAGAGATAAACAAAATGGGAAAGAACATCGGAAACGATTAGGGTTTAACGATGGCTGTTTGTTGCTGCGTTTGTTGTTGTTGACCAGTTGCGGGTGCGTTAGGAATATGAGGACAGCCACGTGTGAGTGTTGTCAATAAGCTAAAAAGCAGGTTAGTTAGATTAAACATGAAAAAAAAAGTTAGAAAAGCGATTCAGTTCGAATTGTCACTGGTAGAAGAAGAAAATGATGAGACGAACCGTTTAACATCTGGTGAAATGCTCATAAATTCTCGCGACCAAAGTTTCAGGTTTGGATTGCGGACAAGTTCGAGAAATGTTATTAATAAGCCCCATGGATGTGGACGATTAGCCACAAGTCGTTCAAGTAAAACCCTAGATTAAAAAAAAGCAGAATATGTCTCTATTTGTGATTCAAATGCTTATTTTCTTACCGAACAATTTGTTCTTGTAAAGCTTCTGAATTAGCTTCAGCAAATAAATATAAAAGTGTATAACTAAAATAATGTGTATGTATATTTGGATATCTCAGATGATTTGCCATCGCATTTAAAAATATATAACGTCCTTCGGTATCCAAATCCACTGCTAAATTTTGAAAAATATCCATATGTGCGGAATGAGTTATTGACGACATTAATGGTTGTCCATTGGTTTTGTTATTCAATGTTGATAGTGCTTGTGTAGCAACGTATAGAACAAGTGCATTTAACATTCGAATGTTGTAATGAGAGCCAGGATCCGCACCTTGCTGTAAATAGGAACGTAGTTCGGATAAAAATGTCACTGGTGCACGTGTACGTAAATATGAATCTAAGTTTTGTTTGAATTTAGGTGGTTGGATGTTTTGTGCGAAGTTATAGGCAATCACCGGAAGAATGGAGATGTCATTAAGTGTATCAACTTTAAAGTTAACCAAAAATGGATCGGGACAACGCATATGTTTGGGAAATGCGGATAGAACAATATTTCGTAGTTGATGAGCAATCAATGGTAAGGCATCGCAAAATTGATAATAGTGTTCGCATAGAAATTCTGGAAAATCATGTAATAATAACATGAAGGTCTTCAAAATGCCTTTGAAATAAACTTGGAATGATTTTGGATGTTCGCCCGATCGTATAAATGGTGTGACTAAACGTAAGGCATCAACAAGTAACAACGCGTACATATGATGAGTTTGATGAGTGAAACGACCACCTGATAAAAGTAAACGGGACATGAATGTTCGATGGGCAACGATTTCAAGCCAAGCAAATGCAAAACCGGGTACACGTTGCGGACGTAGAAGATGCAAACAATTGGTGAATGCCAAGTAAATATAGTACATAACATGTTCATTTGCTGATGAGTCTTCCGTTGTTGATGTTGCACTAAATTGAAAAGAGTATGTATGATTAGGAATGAGGTAAGTAGAATGTTTTTACTTTAATAGGGATGATGACGAAAGAGTGGCAGTGGATTCTTGGAATAAATTGAGAATTATTCTTTGATAGGCTAACGGATGGAATTGGTCGCCTTGTTCTTCATGATCAGCATAACAATGTGCAGCCAAGATGCCTAAGATTCGGTTGATTAAATGAATTCGTGCACCATAACTGTTATTATCCGATGTATGAGTTGTTAAAAGAGATAAAAATCGGCAAAGTGCGTCGATTCCTTGGTGACATCGTGCATAATGTGCTTGTTGAGCTGCAGATGACGACGAATTCGATGTTATGGGTGGTGCTTGACGGATAGTATCATAAACACTATTAACACATAATTGAATTGTCATGCGAAGGAATTTAGCGATAGTATCATCAGAACGGAATAAGCCTTGCATATTCATCTAAATTTTAAGCAAATAGAATGAAATTATTGTGAGAAATTCTCGATTTTACTTGATTAAAAAAGCCTTGAAAAGCTTGTTGTTGACTAAGTCGATTTGTTTGTGTCATTGCTAATTTCACCCAACCGCTCAAGATATGCTTCGCCTTATTCGCGATTGTTGCTGTTTCCATTTCATCTGTGGACATTAAATACTTATGACCATTACTGATAACAGACAGTGAGATAATCGCCAGTTTGTCGGTCTTCGCTGGCGAAGTTGTACTTGTCTCATTTGTTTCATTGGAATTCGCATTATTATTTGCTGTTAATGAAGTGTAATTCAATCGAATGATTTCTAATAGATCTCGTACAGCTTCCGCAGGTTGTTTCCCAATTAATGATATACGATGAAGTGAATCAAGTATAGCCGCAATATCTGTGTCCATACAACATGGCTGTTCAATGACAGAATTTCGGAGAAAGCTGACAGCGAAATGAAGCGCTGGATTGTTTCCTGAATCGATTAATTGTGCGACATGTCCATCCATTTGGCGAATATCCAAAAGACGATTTCGAATCAATTGATTAACAGCGTAAACATTGAATTTCAGATCATTCGGGCATTCCAACCATGCCTTTGTCAATTGCTTAGTAATCACTGACATATGTAAACGAATTTCGACGAGTAATTTCAAAACACTCATATGAACATTTTTAAAACGCTCTAAATTTTCACCATCTTGACTTTGAGATTGAACTGTATAATGTTCGAGTAAATTGTAGATGATAATATTTAAAACATTGGCCAATGCAGCTTGCGGTGCATTGCTCGATGTCTGATTGTGTAGATTGGTACGAAGAACGTTGACACTTTCGAGTAAGTGTTGTAGAGGATTGACGAATGTTTGATTATGTTGAATTTGAATGGTTTGATCGATTTCAGCAATTAAACGATCCCAGACCGAAGGACCTGTTTCGTCCATCGAAACGAGATCTCGTTTTTCATTATCACTTGGTTTAAAACCTGGAATATAATGAACAAAATCTTCGTAAATTGCCAATTGATGTGATGACAACGGTCCATAGCGTAAACGTATTGGTTCTATTAATCTATCTGACTGGAATTCGGCGATGCTTGCAGCGGATGGTAATTGTCGTCCTTCTGTGCGACAACGTTGTCGAATTTCGATATCACTTGCTAAACGTTGATCGATCAATTGAATAGCGCGATGAATTGTTGTTCGTTGTAACAGACAACAGCATAATTCGATATTTGACGCTGCAATTTCCGTTGCTGCTTGTTGGATCATCTCACGTACTTGATTGGAGACTTGATCATTTGTTGAATTTGTTGTGCCATTAGTTACCGTAGCTGAAGTTGAATCATTCGTATTAGAATTCACATTTGTTGATGTTGAATTTGCTGAAGGTGCCGGTGGTAAGCCAAGAACTGTTTGTAGATGAGTTTTGATGTATAGTTGAATCTGATCTTGGAGAGCCGGACGTGCTGTGATAAGAACGAGGCCACTGCTTAGATATGCAACCATATTACGTGCAGATGTACGCAACTGTTGTTCGTCGGGATTTAAAAGAAAATCTTTTTTTACAATGGTCTCCGCAGCACTGGTGGCGACTTTTAGCGAACGTTGAACAGTTAGAAGACTTTCGTTAATTGCTTGTTCAATCGGAGTATGAATGTAGGTCTTGAGACGTGGATGATGTTGAAAGAGGGGAATATTTGGATTGATTTCGAGCATTGAACTCAATGATTGAAAAATAGATGGTTTAAAGTCTGATAATTTATATTTCGGTACGGGTGGAAGAGATGAAGGTGTCAATGATGACGATGATCCTGGTGATGTTGTAGATAAGGATGGCGGTGCTTGAATAGGAATCGATATGATCGCTGAAGTTGCAGACGATTGTTGACTAGACGAAAGTGGATGATAATTGAGAATTGCTGGATCATTGTAGAGTGATGCTAATGTCGTCGAAGGATTAGATTGTTGAGTTTGAAACGGAATTGCCGGGCGACTTGTAGATGACAATTGTTTTTCAATCTTGTCAAAATATTCTTTATTGGATAAGATATTATGAATTGGAATATCCTAAATGGAAGAGAATGATTTATTAATGGAATTTGAGAATTCGAATAGTTACACTTAGTTGAAGTTGTAATTGTCGACAAAGAACTTCGATTTCGAATTTTAGGTTTAATTTAAAGTTATCCGAAGAATGCATTTCAGCGAACACGGACATAATTCCCATTAGCCATGGATTTGGTTGTTGAAAAATCTAAACCAAATCAAATCACGCATTTCATTTTCAATCAATTTTGTTTTACTTTGCTTCGAGCACATGATTCTAAAATCTTCGCTACAAATGGAATGATATATAGTAGCTCTTGGGAACCCATATGATAAGCTTCGATAACAAGAGATTTGATTTCCAAATCCTAAGAAAAATGTTCAGAGGAGAAAATGTCAAATGATGTGCATAGAAATGATTCGAACCGTCGCGAGAATTGGCTTATTTCTTCCGATAGTGAGAAGTCCCAACCAATGTCCGAGATTCTTCAACAACGCTCGGTCGGGGATATTGTTCATCTGTTTCTGGCTAAGCAAAAGAATCTGAAAAAAAATCAGCTAATCGATTTGAGTACTTCGCGTTGTTCGATATTTACTTTTATATTTCGATGAGTTTCGCTTAATACTGTATCATAGAGAACGGTCATATTGATCGTGTTGACAAAACCAGCATATAACGTATGAAAATTCGGTTCAATGGAAGCACGTTTCATTACGAGATATTGACCAACCCATTTCCATAATTGTTCATCGTTACTCAGGACTTCTCTTAAGTCATCCGCCTAAAACCCAGAACTTTCTATCTACTCGAACGAAATGATCTCTCTAACCTTTTCAGATATGTTGGCAAGTGATAAATTATTGAATGTAAAAGAAACTTTATCATGGATATGTTCCGGAGGTGGTTTGACGCGAACGAGGAGATAACTGGGATCATTTGTTAACGTTTGAATATTCGCATTTTGTGATAACGAAGGCTAAATGAACCAAAAAGCTAATCATCGAACATTTTTTTCATGAAGAAATTCTTACTCCTTTTTGTGCTGGATTTTCTCTTCCAAGGCCACCACCGATATTATTTCCAGGTATATATTGTTGACTAGTAATTGATGGTGCACTGTTCATTCGTGGAAACATATTTGCCGGAGTCATAGATAAATGAGATACTTGTGATTGAGGACTAGCGGTTGTTGGAAGCGGTAAGGTTGATGTGGGAGTTATTGTTCGTAATGGATCAAATTGCTGTGGCATGGTTAGTTTCGTACCGTGCTCAAGACATTCTCGAATACTTCTTGGAATATCTAAGTAAGTTGGTGAAGCTCGTAATTCGCGAACAAATGCAGGTTGATCGCGAACTCTAAAATGAAATGATTATGATCGGCACTATTCAGTTGACTTGTATACAAACCTTGTTTTACATCTGTCCAATGCTACAACAGCGAACTTCCAGAGATTCGAAGTAACTGGTTCTTTCAAACCGTCTAAGATATCTTGAGAAGCGTCTGGTGTTCGCTGTTGAAATAAATTTCGTTCTAAAAGGCCTCCAAATAATTGTGCTGTTAAAATTAATTCTCGGGTGGGATATTGAGCAAAAAATTTATATTCTTCAAGCAAATTTTTAATGCCATTGTGAAAAATTTCCTAAAAACAAATTTCCTTGTTTTTTCCAAAACAATTTTATCCATCGACAAACAGATCTTACTTTTTCTCGTGGAATTTGAGAATCTTTACATCGAGCCATGATATCAAGAAATTCATCGACAGATATTGGTGGTGAGTTGCCTCCCGTAGAATAGAGACGTTTGAAATAAACATCAACATCAGCGATTTCACCCATTGTTGCTGACGAAGTCGGTGTAGTTGTTGACGATGATGAGCCAATTCCTAATGGATCATTACCAGTCGTACCTTTATTTCGAAAACAAAACAAAGAAAATAGTCAGATAAAGAAAAGATTTCTATCTCACTGAGAAGATGTTCACTTGGATCCATCATCATTTTCTAGTAAATACAATCGAACTATAGTGTTGAATTTGTTTTTCTTTCTCTCTTTTTCTTAGTTAACCCATAGACGAATAGGTGCATAGTCCCTCGATAAATCTGATCAGACAACACTGCTTTTGCTGTAATCGTCGCATGGTCTATTATTATTGTTTTGTCAAAAATACGACTTGTAATAGTGGACGTGTCGACAAATCTCTATTTTTCTCGCTCTTTTCTTTTTCTTTTCTTTCTCGAACTTTTTTTTCCTACCCCTTTCTCTCTTTTACGTTCTTCCGTTCTTTTGCTGCTGCTGCTATTACTATTGCTCTCACTAACATACAGACGTACACACACATACATACATACATACAAGTGACTTTTCTCCGTCTCGGCCGCCGTTTTTGTTTTTGTGTTCGATGACGTACGCGTTCGTTTTTCTCGTTCTTTTTCTCTACTAGCGATGTGCATATGCATCATGCCATCCTCTACTATGGACTATGTTGACGCGGCTGTGGCAGCACACGCTTAGATATCTTTTCCATATGAAAAAGCGGCAGTTTGGAATGTCTTACTTTGCACTGATCGAGCTTGACTTGATGAAGAAGGTTCACCGAATAAATTTATCGGCGAATCAGATTGGAGTGATAAGGAGGTTGGTACAAGCCGGGGAATGGTTTGTTCATTGAGATTTACATTTGAGAAATATTTTGCTGTTGATAACATTGTTTGAATTTCTTGACTAAGAACACTGTTTTCGATCGAAGACAAATGACTTTGTAACACAGTGAAGAGAGTCTGAATTGTTTCAATGTTAATCGGAGATCTCAAAATAGAATCGACTTTCGATGGAGAAAATGGAACGAATAACTGAGGAGTTTTTCTACGTAGATATTGAACGATGGTTTCAATGAGAAATTCCTAAATGAATAAAGAAGATTTCTTTTCTTTTCTAATCGAATTTCGTTTATTTTCCATTCGTACTCTGTGTACACATAGTCTATCGAATAGCCACTTATCCAGTTTTAAATATCCACGTCGAGATGCCAAACAAGCAAGATCTAATACGAAGAATATCGGCTGTGCTCCAAGCAACACCGGTAAACATTTCAAGTCTTGTACTATTTCTAGAATACGACCTAGTCGTTGTTGCTGCTGTTGATCATTGTCATTTGCACGAGTATACCAATCAGCTAAGGATGTTAATAATGTTGTACGTAATCGTTCTGTTTGAGACTTAAAAGAACAAAATGATTTCTGTTGAAATAAGTTCATCGTACCTGAAAATTCCACATGTAATTAAGTAAAACATTTGCATTGGGACTTCTGACAAATAACAATGGAATAATTAGTTGTAGTAATTCTTGTTTTAATCTCGTCCAGAGAGTCTACGATTAACAGTTTGAGAAATAAAGATAGGACAAGTTGATACACTTACATGAAGTTGAATGAAACTAAGAAAAATCAATTCACAGGCTCGTTGTATTCCATATTCAAACACCTCGAATACAGCTGAGTGTAATCCCATATTGGCTATTTGTAATAAACATTCGATTAAACTCAGCGAACGCCTAAATTCACAAAAAGAACATTTCATTCAAATTTTTCATTAAATCTCAAGTTTAATCGAACCAAGTTCTTGTTTCTTTTGTATCATCAATGGCGTATTGCAGACAATCACTTGAGACGACATGTACAGGATAATCTCCGAAACAAAAAACATCCGGATGACGGATCGCTTGGACTAACCACGATAACTAGAGATAGTCAAATAGGGATCTCCAAATCTACTTTGATGGATCATTTCCTACTTGTCCCTCAGGATTCTGCCATGGACTGTAGAGTAAATTGATATAGAGTTCTGTTCGAATAACCCGTCGAAGTGCTGCAATAAGAAGGATTAATCCTTGTCGATCACGTACGAAAAAGCCGGTATGATCCAATTCTTTCACCACATGTTTCCAATTCATTGTGGGAATCTTTAAAAAGTTGAGTTTTACTTTGAATAAATAGAAATCTTTCATACCAAATCATTAATGACAAGAACAAATGTGTCAATATTCCATGTTTGAAATGATTGCTCCTCTGTAGTTACGATCAGATCATTGCCATTTGAATCCTAGAAAAATCTTCGATAAAATCAAAGTGTTTTTCTTAAACTAAGAAATTTACCAAGATAGACGTATCATTACTCAGACCAGAATGAGTCTTTATCATTGCAGAAATGATTCGAGCAACAGTCATTGGTTCAATTTCTTGCACACCAAAATGTACAAGAGTTTTCCGACAATCTTCAATGGAAGCGGTAAAACTGTAACCTATTTCAAGTATCATATCCGCTAAAGATCCATCCATTTGCCACTATGGTCACAAATCAATTTGTTTGAAAAAAACAACAACAACCCTATTTCGTGACTTACCACTGATTTAGAGAGATTACTGGAATCGGATAATATTTGATTAAGAGAAAGATTGACTGATGATGTATTCGATGGATAAAGTAATGGGGAAAGTATCACAGAACCATTTTGACTTATTTTTTCTTTCGGATATTCTAAAAGATTTCGAGTATGTGAGAAAATTCGTTCTTATTTAGCACACTCAACCTGTACGAAGTTTATCGAGAAAATTTTCCAAGTCTTCGGCTTCAATCAATAATTTTACTGATTCATTGGACAAAAATAGTAACAACGAGTGAAGAACTTCGATAGGTAGATTGTTTACACCCGTTTCATTCATTCCATTATCTTCAAATAAGTAAAATATAAATAAATCACTTCGATCTTTCACCTACCGCCGATTGTAGTTCGAAGGAGACCAGGTAAACATCTCCGAAGATGTTCCCATGCTAAAGTTGTCAATTCATCATGCATTGAATTATGCAAAGCGAGTGTAAAAATCAATTCCTGCACTTGATTCAATTTCAGTACATTCGACAAAGCCGTGAAGAATCCATCGAAAATCTTCAACGACTTCAAGCAAAACAAAAAAGAAGGGCTGAAATCAGACCGTTCATCAAATACCTCAGCTTACCTTCTGTGTAATGGCTGTATCAAATGCATAACAAATCAACATGGTAAAATTTGGTTTTGAGATCAACGTTGGAATTTCGTGTTGCCAATAGCTGATCTGAACAGTTTCGTCATTAGATTGCAAATCGAGATAATTGACTAATATTTGATATAAATGTCGTTCAGCTTCAAATCCGTGTTCATCAACGAGCTATAAAGTAGAGAAAGCGAAGGTATGGAAAGTGGAATCTCAAGAATTTTTACATTCGATATTTCTGCGTAGGAATTTGTGAAGTTTTCCTTTGATAATCTTTTGATTGTCAAAGATATTTGACCAAGTGCGAATGAAAGAGCATTGAGATTCATGTCCAAGTTTTGACTTAACATGAAATGAAATCTAAAAAACAGTTACCGACATGTGCAAGTGAAATAAATGTTTTGACCGGTTTCTTACACAATCATAAGAAACGAAAAATGACAATTGATATGGTATTTATATCAAAAACGACGATAGTTTATTGCACAAGCAATATGAGTAATTTCGAAGGGAATGTCCAACTCATCTTTTTGTGCAATAGATGTCACAATGCGACAAGTTTTGGATTTATATAAAATATTAAAGAGTGATTTCATCTCCATTTATTATAGTTTTTTCTACAAGAAAGTTGCACTCTCAAGTCGGAATATGCCAAGTAGATTTTGTTTTATAAACATTGAAAAGACACTTTAGTTGAATTTACAATTGATCGAAAACTACCAATCGACGCGTTAAAGTGGTCGTTGACTAATGATAATTATCAATGATACTTGATCTATGAAATGCTAAGTACTATTAGAATTGATTAGCAACTATATTTTCCCTTTCCTTCTACTATGGAACAATCCAATCGTAGTTGAGTGAAAAATTCCTTTGAATAAATGATGGATCTTCTCTGTTTATTATCATCATTGTCCGTAAACACATACGAAAGATGCGAAAAGTGAACAGTGTGAATTCGTATGTATCACTTGATCTCTTCTTTTCCTCGTTCCAACATATCAGAATCATGATCAGTTTTGATATATTCACTTGTTTGTAATTACCAGCATGTGTACCGATTCGATACCGTTTCATCTATACATGTTCTGTAAAACACAAACACGATAATGATGAGAGAATCGAAGAAGACTGTCCACAAAATGTGTTGAAAGTCGATGTAACTCGAGTCGGGACAAACGTTTCAATTAAACAATACAAAAGACCGCTGAGAGTAGAGAAAGTATGTCATTGGACTTTGATCTAATGGCATATTGATTCGATGAATTCCTTCATTGCAGAATTTTATCAAGAAGAACGAGAGTTTCGTGCAAGTTAGAGTGTTAAAGCAGATGATGTTAATTTGAAATGTAAACGGTGTGGGTGTGTTTTCATCTTTCGCACTTGTTATTTGCTCACTTATGCAAGTTCATTGTCGTTCTTTATTCGTTTACACTCAAGAAAAAGAAATCTCATCCGTGTGATGTGTCAAATCAATATTGTATGAGTATCGTTCGAATTGATTAGTCTTTAAAAAGCTGTTAAAATGATTGGATAAGTCAATGAAGAGAACAAATCTTCAAAAGATGAAATAAATTTGTGTGAAATTTTATCACACTCATTTCAGTCAAGTGATCAACATCTTCCAGTGATAAAACACATAGTCGAAAAGATTGCTTCATCAAGCGAGCAGTAGTAACAGAGAAAGAAAGAGAGTTAGGAAGTGTTTTATGATTGTATAAAAATCGAGTTAATTTGTCATTTCAAAGAGATGAAGATACAAGGATTACATCGATGAAACGTGCTTATATCTAAAGGAAACGTAAAATATGTGCGCGTGGATGATTGACTTCATGTCGGCAAACGTACGTGAGAGATTAATAAGATAAATATATGAAAATAAAACTGGAAATATCGAAAAAGATGTGTGAATCCTCGCATTTGATCAAAAGCAAGACATGCTAATTGTCATGCTGAGATTATCCATAAATGGCAAATCGTTTCAATTCTTCTTGGCACTATTTTGAAAATCAAATCGTCTACTTTGGTAAATACTTCACCAAAGTGGTCTCTTACTGTTATCAATAATATCATCACTTTCAGATTAGCTTTCACACACACGTAGACGTTTGAAACTTAAGGGAAAAAACGCGAGACACTTGCCGCTGCTTGTCATTAATTCGATATGTATATAGACACACACTCAATCTATTCCGTATTCTTTTTTTTCTCTTCGAAAGAATTTTTATTGGTGAATTATTCTCATTGGTTGCTACTGCTCTACCGATTGGTCTTTTCTTTTTTTTCGAACAAACCAGGAGCGAGCTCGACTACTCATATACATCATCATACATCAACACAGAGAAGAGAAAAAAAGTGAAGGAGAGAGAGAGAGAAAAGACCATTATCAAGCATTCAACAGCACTTCTTACAATCTCCAATATCTCGATGGCATAAAAACACTCGCTTTTCTCTTTCTTCTTCTTTCACGAAACCAACTGTAGATCTTAACGGAAAACATACTCGGTAGGTTTGTATACACATCTATATGATATCAACAAGTTCAGATAAATAGCAGACCAGTTATAAAAAAAAGACAACGATACTTGCGATGAGAGCTCTAATTGTGCCTTTATTTATGGCAGACATTCATCGCAGAAAGTTTTATGATCAGTTCAGAAGCATGAAGAATATCTGGTTAAATGTTAGAAAATGATCGATTTGTTTTAGATCGATTCTATTCGATGTCGCCTGTCTTAATTTCGAATTCGAATAAGATTTGCCCATCGATGCCAGCCATTGCATTAAATAATACTCAGATTCGTACTTTGATTAACATCTATCCACCTCCACCATCCGTTCCTCTTCCGCAAAATTTTCATCCACTCGATTTACGTAAACATTCGCCATCAAATATCGCAGCGCAAACATTTTATCACTTATATTTTCCTCATTTATTGGCTCTTCAAAATCAATCAGCAACAGCACATCATCAAATCACTGATCGAGGGATCAAACGATCGACAAGTTCTCATGGTAACTCATCTTTTCCTTCTTTGAATTCTCGTCTTATTCTCCGTTTTAGAATCACCACAAAAACGTCAGACAATTCTTCCATCCAAACGCTTCGATTTCGCTAAATTAGCCGATGAAGCTGTTCGAGACAAAGAAGAAAATTCAAATTCTTCAACATCATTGAATACTAGCAGTCATAAAAATGATTTGTCAGTCTCATCAACTCCATCACCAGCTGCTATCACAAGTGGTGTTTCTTTACTTGCCTCGAATTCGACATCGTATGTAGTGTTTATTTATTTGTTTGGACTTCTGGGGCAAAGATTAGTTGAGTTGTTGTCATTCTTACATTAGAATGCAGAAGAAGATGGTTATCGGATAATTGAGACTATCGAGATAAGATGAGGAGCAAATGACTGACGCCTATACATTCACTTTCTCTTGATAATTAGAAGAAAACAAATACTTCTTCTTCTACCAATCATTTTTCATTTCAATAGAAATTCATCAACTCGCTCTGCATTTCATCCAGTATTAGTTCCTAATCGAAATACATTAAATAAATTAAACCGACGATCGTTTCCAACCGATAGTTCAATCAAACATCATGGTATGAAACGGTAAGTTGTAGAACGAATCAAACTCTTTGTAAAGATAATCAATTGTAGGAAAAAACGAGCCAAAGAACATATATGTCAGTACTGCAATCGTCATTTTACCAAATCTTACAATTTACTCATTCACGTACGAACTCACACAGATGAACGACCATATACATGTGATTTATGTTTTAAATCCTTTCGACGACAAGATCATTTACGTGATCATAAGTGAGTTTTCTTCATCATTTTTAATTCCACTGTAAAATCTTCTTCGTGTTTTAGATATACACATTCAAAAGGTATGAAATAAAAATAAAAGGTCGCAATCGAACTCAATTTTTACCTCAAATCTTTTCCTTCTAGAAAAACCATTCAAATGTTTGGATTGTGGCAAAGGCTTTTGTCAATCTCGAACACTCGCAACCCATAAAGCGACTCATCAACAACCGACTAGCCATCATAATCGATGAACACACTCCGTTTCATCTTTTGCTGATATTTCTCATTTTTGTATTTGTCTGTAATTAAATAAACATGATCTTCTCGATCAAATGAATATCCATGTGATGCTCTCATTCATTTGTCACACGTACCTATTCAATGTGATGACATCTAACGATAAACTTCTTTTCGATGAAAAAGCTGATCATACGAACAAAAAAAAAAGTATAAATACATGAGAGAATAGAATGAAAGTCTATATTCATCCATGCCTCCCTGCTTTGATAATGCGGAAAATGTCACGTTAGTACTGAAATTCGTGTATTTTCTTATGTTTAGACCTGATGCTTTTTCTTGTAGAATACGTCAACGCGAAAAACTGATCGTGTTGCTTGGTCGAACAGATACAGGCAAGACAAGTACATTTAATTTAATGACTGGTCTTTGTCAACCAATTGGTAATCGAATCTCGAGTACAACATCTAAATGTTATTCTTCGGGAAATTACATCGACACACCAGGATTTGGTGATACACGTGGTGGTGATGTATCTCATTTGTCATTAGTCGATTTTTTCATCTCACTTTCGTCAGGAATTGATATTTTATTTTATTTCGTTCGATTTGGAACGATGAACACAACTGATCTTAACTTATTTCTCGATATTTATAAACGAATTTTATCAATCGATGCATACGAAAATTCGTGTTTAGTTATAACCGATTATTCATTAGCAAATCTCGAACAAGTCAACATCGATGGAAGTGAAGAAAGAAAATCTTTGTTAAAACAATTGCATGACAATGATAAATATTCTTATATCTTAGACAAATTTCAAAATCGAGTGATGTTTCTCGATGTTTCACCGACTGATTATTCTCGTCGAGAATTATCAAAAGAAATCATCGATCGATTTCTTCATTCGTTCCAACCCAAATCGCGTTTCAATTGTCAAAATCTTCAAGATGCCTATCGACTTATTCGACGAACACAAGAAATGGAAGAACATTGCCGAGAATATCGAACCGAAATCGAGGAATTGAAAACTGAAAATGAGTTTTTGAGAAATTTATATGAAAAACAAATTCGTCATTGTCAACAATTACAAATCTCTTACGAAGAATCGACGAATCAACTTGAACAAGTTCATCAGCAAACTTTATTAACAATTGAAACAAATCATATTTTGACAATTGAAGAAATGAAAAGACAAGAACTTCGTATTCGAGATGAAGTTAAACAAGTTCGACAGCAATTAGAAGAAATCGAACAAGAAATGGATAGAAGTGTGACATTTAATGTTGTTTCTTATATTCCATTGATTCACATCATTACAAATATTATGGAACTCAATACAAAACGAAAAATTACTCAACGAATTAGAAAACTGTTACATTCGAAAAAGAAAATTATGTAAATATAGGAATAAATAATGAAATTTCACTTCACATACAGAGAAATTTTTCGGAAAGATAACGTTCACATATCAAATGTTCCGAATCAATAATAAAAAGGAAGATTTCAAATGAGATACCATGACTTTTGTGTGCTTAAGTGTCTGTATTTCAACACTCTTTACTGTTGAATAGTTTTTGCTGATCTCAACACAAATACTATCAATATCTTTTTAGGAAATAATGCAAAATTCTTCTGAATAATAATATTCGATTAGAGACTGCTCGTGCTAGTTATACTGGTGACAATATTCGCATCTGTTAAGAATATTAAAATGATAATTGCAGGAATCAAGAAGTTCTTTCAAATGATTTTAATTCTTATCTGTATTTATTGATTGTTGATGATGTAAAAAATGAATATTGAAATAACGATATTATATCTTTTGTTCTATTTCAATGTCAGTCTAACTCTGTATTATTGTTTTGCAATCGATATGATTCTTTTTCACTCGAATAAAAACTAATTAGTATTTTGTTACAACTTTTTCTTCTGTGATGTTCATTGATAAATATTCTAAACTAAAATCGAATTCATGAGAGAAATTCATTTTCAATACATTGCCAAATCGGATATGCATTGCGTTGCATTACACGTTTCTTCATGCAGAAGATTCTTGCAATCTGTTGTGTTCTCCTTTTTTTTTAATTTCAAGTTTATAATCACTAACCATGTCGATGAGAAACAAAAAATGAAGACCATACCGTATTTGAATAATTTATTTGTCTATTGGCACTTGGCCATATGTCGTTTATTTTCGACGAAGATTAAATGTACATATCTTTTATTTAACAGTTAAAGATTTTCACATTTTAAGCCCGTTTAAAAATTCTATTTGTACTTCTTGGTTAATTCTTATTTATTCGTTCCTTGGTATTTCTCACGAAATATGAACAAATCTTGTTTTTCTACATTCATGAACGTTCTTATATGAGCTATCCACTGAAAAACTGCTTTTGTATCATTCATCTATTGCTTATCTACTTATTTGCTTACACAACATTAGAACCAAACAGTCAATCCATAGTTTCCTTCTTTAACAACAATAACAGCTTTTACACGAAATGATAAGTTTAAGATACGACGATGAATTTGTTTGATAGTTACTGACGATTGATTTGAGAAATCGTTCCACACCACGACCAAGATTATCATATGCTCCAACGACGAGATTCGGATCTATATTGAGATAATTCTAATCATCAGCATCGAATACATTAGGTGGATTAAAGACATCAAAATCTGAGTGTTCTCCAACCTTTTCGTCGAAAACAAATGTCAAAATGAGCAAGCATTGCTGCTGTTTCAGCGATGATTTGACAACTACTTTCATCAAGATGGATATTCATATCGTGGAAAACGATTTGTAATTAGGTGAGTTCTGATAAAGAGGGAAATGATCGTAGAACAGATCAATCATTGCGAACAAAGATTGGTATACCCGCATGAAACATTAGTTGAATTGACCAAATAGTAGAGGGGAATGAAGAGAAGTTTTTCAAGAGAGTAAGATTATTTGTTAATCTAATGTGATGAATATGGGGCATTCTCATAGTCGGTGGTAAAGAGTTATTTTATGACATAGCAAGTGTACGAAGTTGAAGTGGATAAATCGTGGTAGAATTGTATCGTAATGGAACAATTGTTTCTATTTTAGTTATGTATCCGAATGCATCATCTAATGTGAAAACTTCACCAAATGTCCATCGTGAAGTGTACCACACATGAAAAGTTTCTTGATGACAATTATACTAAAAGCAAATAAAAGTAATAATTATCATTATTCACTCAAAGAAAATTGCGAAGATCCAAATATGTGATAACGCGTTCTCGTTTCCTCTGTTATCATCAGATTAGATCGTTCAACTGAGAATAAGTAAACATATAGTTACTCACATAGCAATCAAGATTCGTCATGTGTTCGTATTTTCGATTCAGCCAACGTATCGTATATGTGACACGAACTGTTTCTCGTGGACGGAAGCGGCTTCCGTTTGGGATCTCTTCACTCAGTTCGATTGCACGACAGTTTTCTTCCGTAACAAATGCAAATTGAGCATCAACTTGACGATTGTCAGCGAACAACGCCGATTTGTTGACACAATGTAATCCATTGATTGTAATGAAAAGAATCAATGTCATCTGTCGAAGTACAGACATCATATCAGGAGCGGTGAGATATTCAATCATCACCCAGTTCATTCTCTTGAAATCTTCAAAAATTAAAGGAAAACATTGCCTAAACTAAATTGAATGAACGTAGATTTATCAACTTTGATGATACCAATCTTTTTGATAAAACATTATCCGAGTACAAACGAAAGCTATGAATAGCCACATGTAATACTGACAGTGTACTAGAAGGTTTCTTCAAGCAGAGGTAAACGAAGATAGGTGAGAGGACATTTTATTGTAGTTGGCTGCCACAGTGGAAGAGACATTTCTACATATTGTCCCAGATCGAGTGATCGAAGCACATGTAAACGCGGCAAAACGTCTTCTATGTATGTTGCCAATCTGTCGGTTGGGTGTAACACAGTTCCACCAAAGCCCCGCTAGTGATAAAAGAAATTGTTTAGATGAATATATCAATGAAAAAGATGACATG
The DNA here is from genome assembly GCA_905250025.1 of Adineta ricciae. Lineage (NCBI taxonomy): Eukaryota > Metazoa > Rotifera > Eurotatoria > Adinetida > Adinetidae > Adineta > Adineta ricciae. The sequence continues at coordinate 33,237 of CAJNOJ010000399.1, forward strand.
GCAGTTAAACCCTAGAAGATTCATCGAACTCTTCTAGCTTTTTGTGCAGCTATCTATCGACAGCGTAAAAGTACAGAAAGAAACAACTGATTTTACCTTAGTTATTCTTCTTCGTGGAAAACACGTTTCATTGTGAACTTCACTCATGCTCACAGGTCGAAATAAACAGTTTGTTTGTAATGTAAGACATTGAAGTGAACGAGAAAACTTGTAAGCATCTGTCAAGTTATGAACACCATATAATCGTAACGTAATCAAATTTGGTCGGTAAGGAAAGCGAGATGGCTGAAGAGATGATACATCCACATCAACGACAAGTGTCTCATTTTGAGTCAATGGAAGACGGTTGAGAAGCGTATCAAATTTGTACAAAGATGGTGATGATAAAAATTGTCACAACGATAGACACCTCGTTCGTGTACTAATTGTTGAATGTGATGAAACAAATGACCGAGCGATTTCAGTTTCAATTTGCATATACTGACCATAAATAATCAACAACAACTATGTGTTCAGTTGCTTCTTTTGCATTCGACTACAATTTATGGAAAAATCGATTGATCTGACCTGGCCATTGAGTAATAAATAGCAAACGGAGGAAAGAAAGTTTTTCATTTGTCATGTTTTGTTGTACATAAGAACGATGAAACTATCGATAAGAATGATAAACAACTCCGTTGATGTACAAAAAATGGACAGTGCTGAAAATGAACGAATTGCGCAGATTTGATCGGTATATGATAGAAAAGCATTCTGAACATGATTCTCGAGAGGACTTGAAACGACTTTCTATTTTGCTCTGTTTGTCTGAAATATTTTGTTCTACTGCCCGCTATTTCCTATTGAATACGAAGAATAACAAGATTGATACTACTATGTCAAATGGTCTTCGAAATACCTAAAACTAGTAATAGATTTCATGATCTGTCTTCAATTTGTGTCACTGATGTACATTGCTTTACTCTTCATTAGATTGAGATCTGAAGTATTTATTTATTATGCAGTTGCTTGATGACAAAAGTTAATCTTTATTTTTATTCTTGTTGATCATCGGATAGTTGTTGTTTTTTCTCTTCCACACTCGGTCAAAAACAAGGCAATACAAAAAACAATTAGATGTTTAGACTATATTTCTTTGTATTGATTGTTTTAAAAATATGTGTGAGGACGACGAGTTGTAAAACGTGGATGATGTAAACGTTTTGTTGCTTTGTTAACCATTGGAAATCTAGACGAGAAAGTAAACAAAAGTCAATAAACGAAGGATCATTTCATGTCACATACTTGATTTTCGAATCATGAAATTGTGTGACATGTGGTCGACGGCAATCTTTAGCGGCTAAACGTTTAATCTTCATGATTTGAATTGTTGATGGTCTGGCACGGTGTTTGGCACCCATATCTCGGTAACATTGTGTTACAGCTAATGCACGTGTTAAATCCCGATATTCACGGTACATATTGTGTGTACCTGAACGGGAATCGTAACGAAGCCAAATACCGAAATTCTTCACGACTAAAGGTTTACGTTCATTGACTAATTTACATTCCACGATTTCACCAGCACTTTTCTTGACACGTTTTAGTTGACGTAAGAAGAACCAGAAACGTGATTTCGCTTGAACTTCATCAGGTGCATAGATATGCATTTCATAGAGTGGTGGCGTTTTCAATGTAGCTGATGGAAGTTTACGGCCGATAATGCGATACTCACGGAGATTACCTTTTGCTTTCATGATGATTGTTGTTTCTGTGGTTTTATTTTAGAGACGAAAAACTTATCTAAAAAAACGGCAAATTTCTGAACATGAATATCAAATCAATAAGCAAAATGTAAAAAAAAGTAAAAGCAACGAAGAAAATAAATAAGGGGGAACGCTTGGATGGTAAACTATGGAAGTCTATTTGATTGGATTTTGTTCTCCGAAGTTTTATGATGATGAATGGAGGAGTCTATAATAGGTTATATGTGTAATACACAAGATGGCATTAGATGACGAACATTTCCATTTAGTTAAGTAAGGGTATATGGTGTTAATTAAACAGTTTGCATGTTTGTAAGTCATTTATCACAATTCTATTCATTAGTTTGGCAAATTTTGTTTTGTTTTGTTTTTATGTATGTGTGTGTGCGTCTTTTAGGCGATATAATCGATTTAGTGTGATGTGTATTTTATTTATGCAACAACAGCGGAGACGAGAACTGAAGACAATCATCTTTTTTTTTATCGTTGTCGTCGTTCCGTTGACAAAAGCTTTCGCGCACAAAAGGAAGAACGCTAGAGAGAGAGAGAGACATGAAGACAAGTAGCTATGGGAAAGAATAAATTACTGTAGGGCGTGGTGTTCCTTCACGTTCTTTTTCTCATTTTTTTTCTATTAGCTTGGAGTGTGCACACATTTTACATTTTCTTTCAGAACTCCAAGCGTCATTCTCTCAAATTAATTTTTCCTTCTTTACTTGATTTACGTTGATGCTGCCGAAGAGATGACGTCGACATGGCCTTGTATATTATTTGCCTTTGTACACTACCGGCACCCAGAATATAACAAGGTAGACGGCGACGACGACGACGACGACGATGGTAAAGATCCTTATTCTGTTACTTGCTGTTCTGTTAATGGGGAANTCATTCCTCATCGACATCATTTGCAACTCAAAGGTCATATAGATCACTTCCATCGCCTGCAATGACAACAACAACAACAGCAACAGTCAATACTCTACATGAAGATAATCCTAATCAATTATTTGATAAAATTGCTAATAACATTTTTCATTTTGAACATCAATTGAATAATTTTCATACTTCGTCAATCAATCAGAACATTAACGAAATCTGTATGCCACGTTCGACACGTCATTTATGCGGATCACTTATTCCTTTGCCATCACCAGCAGCATCGTTGAATCTTGATCAACAATCGATCGAAAATGAACAATCTCATTCTCCTCTTCTTCGTCCTCTACTACCAATTCAAAGAATTGATCTGAAATATAGGTCTCATATCGTTTCGAACTTGACTAAGTCATTTCTTCTCCTCCTCATCAAAGAAAAAGACAATTTTCATCATCATTAGCAGAAGTAACATTTGTTTTTTTTTAGAAATTTGGGCCGTAATGGATTACGAGTTTCTCAATTAGGCCTTGGAACTTGGGTTACATTTGGCGGACAGATATCTGATGATGTTGCCGAAGAATTAGTTACGATTGCATATGATAGTGGAATTAATCTCTTCGATACCGCTGAAGTTTATGCAGCTGGAAAGTAAGACAATTTGTTCTTCTGTTCTGCGTTGTTTTGATTCATGTCCATCCGTAACAGAGCGGAAATAACACTTGGAAAGGTTTTAAAAAAGAAAAAATGGCGACGATCAAGTTATATTGTCTCGACGAAATTGTTCTGGGGCGGAAAGTATGTGGAGGAGGATTATTGAAAAGAAAACGGAAGAGTTTCTCTTCTATAGGGCTGAAACAGAAAAAGGACTTTCAAGAAAACATGTCATTGAAGGTTTGAGAGCGAGCCTCGAGCGTCTACAATTAGATTATGTTGATATTGTTTTTGCTAACAAACCTGATACATCAGTGCCAATGGAAGGTAAAATGAAAATCCGATGAAAAATTTTCCTCGATTTATTTACTTTTAATTAAAGAAATCGTTCGAGCATTTACACAAGTTATTAATGATAATCTTTGCTTTTATTGGGGAACATCAAGATGGTCACCAATGGAAATCATGGTAAATCTCTCATTGTCATTCTTCATCAAAGCACAATCTGTGCGCTATCTTTTTTCAAGGAAGCTTATTCAGTTGCACGACAATTTAATTTAATTCCTCCAATATGTGAACAAGCTGAATACCATCTCTTTCAACGTGATAAAGTTGAAGTACATTTACCCGAGATCTATCATAAAATCGGTACGACTAATTCAACTTGTTTTTCTTCTTGCTCATTAATTCTATTTAGGTATTGGAACAATGACATGGTCACCATTAGCATGTGGCTTACTGAGTGGAAAATATGATGATGGTGTACCAATACATTCAAGAGCAGCACTTAAAGTAATACAACATTGAATGAAGATAATAGACGAATTTGAATCCTGTTTTTAGGGCTATGGTTGGTTGAAAGAGAAAATTCTGAATGAAGAAGGTCGAAAACAACAAAGCAAATTACGAGAACTAGCTGTCCTAGCAGCGAAATTTGATTGTACACTCGCTCAATTAGCTATTGGTAGGTGCATTGAGAACAAATGTAAGGTTCTTCATGTCAAGGTCAACGATGAAATTGGTTCTTTAAGAAAACAAGTCGAACTGAAATAAATGTCACGGTTAATATAGATTTTGATATACATATGTCAAAATAATTAAGTTATCGAAACTCATTGTAAGCTGTTAGAAGTTGAGAGAGAAGATCTAAAGAACAAAAATAAGGAGGAAATTTTATTCGATTGATAATCCTGTCTTCTTTCGTAGCCTGGTGTTTGAAAAGTGAGAGCGTTCACTGTGTTCTACTTGGCGCATCATCTGTCGAACAACTCTACGAAAATCTCAATTCATTACAAGTAAAATCTCGTGATACTCGTTCTTATTCAATTATTTGAGTTTCTTCTTTGAAGATTGTATCGAAATTAACTCCATCAGTCATGACCGACATCGATCGAATTCTCGGTAATAAGCCAACAGTACGAGTTTCAACTAAAAACGAAACAAATTTTCAAACACATGTTCAATTACCACAAGCACAGCGATAATTATTGTTGTTTTCTAATGATTGTATTTTTTTTTTTTCGTCGTAGTACATATTGTATACGCAGTGTGTGTGCGTGTGTTTTTTCTTTCTTCTTCGTCTTTTTTTTTTTTTATAAAAACTTACAATAATGCTGTGATTGTGCTAATCTTTTCTTGTTAAATTCCATCAGTTTCAGCAAATCAAAACAAGATTTTTCTTTCTTCATAGAATAGAATGAAACAAACAAATCGAATTAAGACTTCTTCCGAAACAATACTCATCTCTAATTAGTTAACTTCCAAGATACATGGAAATCCTTTACGAAAACCTTATTTGTATTCGATCTGGAGATAGTTCAATGAGAGATCGATTCTGATTGGTCGAAAGAAGAACAATTAGAAGTAGAGGTTAATAACATGAATTTGATTGGATATCAATTGAAATAAAAGAAAAGCAATATTTTGAAATTATATTACTTCACAGAATCTATTTTCAATATGCGGTGTCATTACGAAGTACTCGGTGTTGATCAGAACGCGACTGAAGACGATTTGAAGAAAGCGTATAAGAAATTAGCATTGCAATGGCATCCCGGTTCGTTCAATCGAATGGTTAACTTTTGTTTTTATGAATCGTGTTTCTCTTAGATAAAAATCCTGATCGAATAGCGGAAGCGCAACAACGATTTTTAGAAGTTCGAGCTGCTTACGAAGTTCTGTCAGATTCAAGAGAACGTGCTTGGTATGACGCTCATCGAGATGTGATGCTGCAAAAAAGTTCTGGCGATGATTATCAAGATGATACAATCAATATCTTTCCGTTTTTTACATCTTCGTGCTACCAAGGATACAATGATAGTGAAAATGTATGTTTTGATAAACAATTGATGAATATCATCGATTTCTTTTTCTATTATCTTTAAGGGTTTTTATACGGTCTACAATAAGCTGTTTAAAGACATAGCTGAACAAGATTTGAAAGCATCCACTGATAAAACAATTGAAATACCCGAGTTCGGAACGTCAGAAAGTTCATATGATGATGTAAGGAATGATTTATTTGGTGTTTTTTTTTCGCAAGATTTGTCATTTGATGAACAGGTTGTTGGTCCATTTTATGCATACTGGTCGAGTTACTGTACACTAAGATCGTATGTTTGGAAAGAAGAACATGATACACGTGAAGCAATGGATAGACGCGTCCGACGATTGATGGAACAGGAAAATAAAAAACTACGTGATAAAGCGAAAAAGGAACGGAATGAGGAAGTTCGGGTATGAGAAATCAGTAGACAAAATTTGTAGAAATATGAAATGATTATGTTTAGGAATTAGTTGCATTTGTGAAAAAACGTGATAAACGAGTACAACTTCGAAAAGTAATGAAAGTTCTCATTCGGAAAGCAAATTCAATTTCGTCTATTTGCAGATTTATCTTGAAGAACAAGCAGCACAGAAGAAGAAAACTGATACTGAACGACGAAATCGCGAAAAGCAAAAAAAATTGGAGTAAGATTTTCTTTTAATCGTTTCCATTTCCATGAAATTCACTTTGTAGAGAATTAGCAAATTACAAAGAATCTCAATGGATGTCATTTCAAGATTTAGAGAAACAATTAGATGACTTGGAAAATTCAGTAAAAAATCAGTTTCAAGAAGCAAAAATGAATAACAACGACGAAGATCAAAATGACAATCCGGATGATTCCGATGATGATATCAATGAATTATATTGTGTAGCTTGCAATAAATCATTCAAATCCGATAAAGCGTAAGAAAAACAAAGTCATGTTTTCCTTTTCACATTCTACTCGCTTCTTTAAAGTTTCCTCAATCATGAAAATTCTCGAAAACATAAAGAATTCGTGCAATTGATGAAAGCACATATTCAACAAGAAAATGAAGATTTATCATTGAATACTCAAGATCAAGTTGAATTAACGAATGCGGATTACGATCAATTTGTGCAATTACCCACGAATAACCAATCCAGGTAAATATCATGATGTTTTCATTCGAATGATATCACATATTTGTTTTTCAGTAAATCGAAAAAGAAGAAGAAGAAACAACGACGAAATAACAAAGAAAATGATGCATCATCAGATGAACAGACTGAAGCATTAGTATCCAATGAACAGAATGAAGACGAAGAAGAATGCGCAGCACCAACAGTAACTAAAAATAAGGATAAATCGACAACAGAAACAAATCCTGAGGTTTGAATTATGAATGTCTTTGTTTTAATCAATAGATTTCATTTCAGACATCGCAAGAACCGATTATTCTTCAATGTTTTGTTTGTAAAGAAGAATTTTCTTCTCGGAATGTCCTCTTTAAACATATTAAAGAACTTGATCATGCTAAACCGATTCCGGTTAAATCCGAGCCGAAAGTGAAAGGCAAAAGCAAAAAGAAATAATAAAAAAATGTGTTAGTTTTCAATAAAAATCAACGACAAAATCGTTCTTTTTATTTTTGTCTCTATTGACAAGTTTGTTGATTTGAATCTTTTTCAGATTTTGCTTTCTTTATTAAAAATATGGGCAAACGAAAATCCAAACGAAAGCCTCCCCCAAAGCAAAAGCGTATTGAAGCATTGGCTGCTACATTTCCATGTCCATTCTGTTCACATGATCGATCATGTGAAGTGAAAATGTAAGATAAAACTTTCTTCGTGAAATCTGAATTCATCCGCGATTTTCAGTGATCGAAAAGCTAATGTTGGAACGATTGAATGTCGTATGTGTCGTGAAGCATATTCAACATCGGTTCATTGTGAGTGTCAAATATTTCGCGTGTGTTGTTCATTATTTGTTGGTTTTAGATTTGAGCGAAGCTGTAGATGTTTACAATGCCTGGATTGATGCTTGTGAGGAACAAAATCGGGACTGAATTTGTTGTTGTTTTTTTGTTCTTCGTCTTGAATTTATGTAATTAGATCGATGTGAATATTAATAATCCAATAAAAATACTCGAAATCTTAGTTTCTACCTTTCACTGATCGAGCGATTTGTGGTTTTATATTCTTTTCAGATGACGGACATGAAACCAGTCCTTTTGTTGCTTCCCAAAGCTGTATGTCATAGTTTCTGATTTTCTTTCCTTTTATTTTCATCTAAATATTCGTAGTTACTTAAATCATTTGCGAATGTGAATGAACTTCCGTTGTCCTATCGTCATTTAACTAAAGGAAGACAATTTTCTATAGTAAGTCATCGAAATCACTTTGCAAAGATTGACAACTTTGTTCTCCAGGGTGATCATAAATTACGTGCTCGTCGTCAAAATGATTCAACAGCTGAACTGTATTGCTTTCAAAAGAATAGTAAAGGAAACGAAGCACAATTAAGTAAGTTTTCTCTTTGATACGAATGAGAGAAAAAGCGATCGTTTGCTTTAGTATCATCTCCAGTGGAAACATATTCATTAATTCAAGATATCGATCCGCCAATGGATTGCGCACCTAAAGAAGTTACCTTTCGGCCAGATTTTCCAACTGATCTTAAACTTCGTTGTTTACCATTCGGCTCAGATGAACCGAAAGTCAATGGTACAAAAACCAAAACAAAAAAGAAACGAAAACGTCTAGAAGATTGAAATTCTAACTGGTTTTCAAATAAATTGTATTGAACATAAAAAAAAGCTTTGAATTTGAAAAAAAACATTAAACACACATTCCAACATACACATTTGCTAAATAACATTAGATTAGAATGACATAGTTCATATTCGCCGCTGACAACAAGTTGAACATTCAAGATTGATAATAGTTTCACTCTCGATGACCGAATAGACAAGCGTGGGTTTACCTTTGGGAGTATTCGAGTATGAGATCAAAGAATTTATACCAAGATTATAATAAGCTGAATCATCTTTGGTAACTAAAGGGAAAAGTAACTATTGATGAAATTGGTTGCAAAAAAGAATAGACTAACTTTGACAAATCGCTATATTTGTACATGATGAGTCTTCCGAAAATGGCTAACATGGATTGTATTCATCTCACGAAAAGAGACATTTATCTTTAGGTATATGTCGAAAAGCAGGAATCCATGTTCTAATCCTTCTGTAGATAAATGGATACGACCGAATCGCACGCGTTTATAAATACAATTGTTTTTGGTTTATATTGAAGTATGTTCAGTGAGATGAACATGGAAACAAAGGATATGAAGGAGAAAGATGGTCATCATGGTTTCAAATATCGACTAATGAGCAAAGACATGACAGAGTATTTTTATATAGAAAAGATAATGAAATAGTTGAGTAAATAGAGAAAACGAAATGATGAAGATAAATGATAAATAATGATGACGAGTTTTGCTCGTTTATCTTTTATTTATTTCGTGTTTTTCTTTTGAAACGAAAAGAACCTTCACATGAAAATGAGTCGAGTTACAAATTGCATTGTCGTTATTTTCGTCAGTGTCCTTTTCTCGGTCATTAGTTCCGATGATCCCTGTCGTTTTGAATCTAAAGAAAAAGGAGTCATTGACATATCGTCGTTAGCTAACAAAGATGGAAAAGCCGCATTTCCCGATGAAACACCTTCGATAGGATCTAACTATAGTATGTATTGTGCAGATTCCCCTCGAACTGGATCATGCTTTTTTTTCTATATAGTTTATAGCTACAACCCGTGCAAGTCTTTTAGTGAAGGCGACACATGTAAAGACGTTGCTGTTTGTCAAGGTTAGATCGCATTTTTATACAATAAGTTTTGAAATTCATTAGTTTGATCTTATTCAGTGTCGAAAGACAAAACACTTACATTCATTCTCGGTAAGCAAGATAGTGCCAAATGGAACGAAGGAGCTGGTGCCGGCACGAATCCAACAATCGAATATACGTTTGAACTAAAACACGTCACTGTTGAACTTCAATGTACGGACAGTGCAACTGCTGAGTTGGAAGCGTTAGGTGAAAGTCCAACAAACAATTATAAGTTTCGTTTACTATCCAAGTGTTCTTGTTGGAACGGATGCAAAGGTAAGTCGTTCATTGAGAAATAGAGATGTCGATGTCAATCATAAGAATCTGTTGCAAATAGCGGCGGGTGGCGGTGGTTTACCTGGAGGTGTTGTGTTTATCATTATTCTACTGGTTCTTGCTGTGGTTTATATCATTGGATTTGCCATATACAATAAAGTTCGCCTTCAACGAACAGGTTTGGATATTCTGCCGCATCGAACATTCTGGGTAGCTTTGCCAGTCTATGCAAGAGATGGTGTTATATACATATTTCGACGTGCTACAGGAAAAGGTGGTCTTGAATACAATAAAATATAGAACTGTCCTATATTGCTACTTTAGTTTTTCTTTTTCATTTTGGTCATTTCTTGTAAACTGAAGTGATTTGACAAAATAAAATACGCATTTTATTCTCTGTAGTAAGACTCTCTTTCTTCGAATTCTAATGTATAACTAGCGCTCTCTTCAGATATATATTTCAATTGGACAGAATTACAGTCAAGATTACAGTTCGGTCGTTCGATTCGATCTTTTACGTACTAAAACTGACACAATTACCTATCGAGATAAAACATTCACAACCTAGATTTCCATACTTACTTTAGATGGAAGTCTGTCAGATATCATACTCTTTTCACAGTTCCATAGCTGTTTGTCTTCATTGCAAACAAATAAAGTCTGAATCATCCTTCCTATTCGAAGATTTACAACATCGTTGATCATTGTAGCAACTTTGTATGAAACATATTTTACGACATAACGAAGAACTTATATGTCAAGCTCATGTCTGCTGTGATCAGTTCAATCAATTGATTCCACAGATCGAGAGTCTGTCATTTGAACAACAATTCACATTAGCTGAAGGTATGATCTGTGGCACTTACAAGAAGAAACTTGATGATATGTTTTCATTCTGACAGAACATTTGAATATTTGGATGGACAAGCAAATGAAACAGTTGAACAAAATCTATCAATAAAGGTTGTTCGAATTGACAAAGACACATCTCACAATCAACGAAAAATGGACACATTTCAAACAGAACCAACGAAATCGATTAGAAGATATTAGACAACGTTTGTTCAATTTGAAGTTGAATAAGCAAATTGGTATTGAACAATTACACCGATTGAAAACAATCATCGAACAATTACAAGAAGAACTTCATCAATTTCGAACCGAACATTTCAAGAATGATATGTATTTAAATTGTGACAATACGCAAAACTCTCGATTAAATGCAGATGTAAAACCATTTGAATATGTTCCAAAGAAAGAACAATCGAACTCGTTCTCTTCTGTTCGATCAGATGATTTTCTAAATCACTTATTCGATGAATGTGCTTTTGTTACTCCCGTTCATCAAGTAATCTCTATCCTTTCTTTCCCTTTCCATCTGATTTCTCATCTTGTAGTCGATGTGATCTATTCAGTGAATCACTGTCAACTATTCGAAGCAGATAAACAAGTTTTCATTCAATAGTCTGATAACTTCTTACATGATTTTTATTTCTTTTTTAAGATAATCAAAAGCAGTCGTGATGATGATTAATCTTATCTTTTAGATGTCTAATTCGAAAATTAGTCTTGATGAAATCATTCGCTTCACATCACGAACAGCTGGTCGTGATAAAATCTACCGAACAATTCAATATGCATCACGCTTTCTCGCATGGTACTATATAAAGAAACGAGGAGTTGCCAATGGTGAACTGTTTCAAAACATCGAATCAATGATGAGTTTGACTCGAAAAGGTAAAAAAAAGAACATTTGTATAGTAAGGAAAGTTTATTGATTGTTTTATTTTTGAAGGAATGCGACTTGGTCGATTTGTTGATTATGTAAAAAGTGTTTTGGAAAGTTTTCATATTCGAAACAAACGAATTGGAACATTGTTCGGTTTGATTGCTGTTTGTCAAGGTTTATTCATGTTCTTCGACAATATTTTATTACTTCATCGATACAAAATCCTCCATTTGACAAATGCACAACGTTTTCAACAATATCTTTATCAAGTATGGCTTCTTTGGGTGTCCTGTGCATTGACACGAGATTATTATGAAATTCAAGCATCATTTCATATTGGACAATATCATCAAAAACAAGATAAATCATTGATGCGTCAAGCAAATCTGTTCTGGGCAAATAAACCGTTAGTGATTGACACAATCAAAAATCTTTGCGATCTTTACATTCCATTGTCGAATTTGAATGTTGTTCGTGCTAATCCAGGTTTACAAGGTTTCGCTGGAACGGTTTCATCGTTGTTGGGTTTGTTGCAATTGTGGGATAAAAGTTATCAATTGCCATCATAAAAACGATTTTCATATTTTGATTGTGATTTACTTCGTTTTTTAGCAGATGCTTGTAAAGAGAGTTTGTGAGGCGCAGTTCTATTTATTCTTGATTGTGCTTTTTTGTAGATGGAATTACCGGAAGTTTCGTATAAAAAAGCGGATTTTATTGAAACTACATCAGGTAAGAGAAGAATTTGAATGAACCATCAATGTTTCTGTTGTGATGATTTAGGAAACAAAGTTTGTCGTCGTTCGATCATGTGTGGTTCACAAAATATAGTTCTTCAAGGTAAAACTATTGTTATGGCTGATTGTATTGTTCGTGGAGACTTGGCCGCTGTGAAAATTGGTAAAAACTGTGTCATAGGAGAGAAATGTGTTATTCGTCCACCGTTCAAGAAATTTGCCAAAGGTGTGGCATTCTTTCCTATGCAAATCGGTGATCATGTGTTTATCGAAGATGAATGTGTGATCAACGCTGCATCGATTGGATCATATGTACACGTTGGAAAGAATAGTGTTATTGGAAGACGATGTATTATTATGGATTGTTCATATATTTTGCCAAATAGTGTTATTCCACCCGAAACAGTCATTCCTTCGTATAGTACGTGAGAAAAGAAATCGAATGAAGTTGGTGAATGACATTTGTTTGTGTTTTTTTTTGTAGCGATTTATGGTGGATCACCTGCAGCATTTGTTGAAGATTTTCCGGAAACAGCAAAAGAATTGATGATTGATGTGACACAATCGTTTTATCAAAATTTTAAACCGCTTCAATGATAGTTTGGCGTTTTGTTGCGAGACTTGTGGTGAAAGATGGTCGATGTTTTATTCTTTATGAGGAGCAATCTCTTCTTTCAAGGGAAATTTGTATTTTCTATTCGTTATGATTATAAATCTATTTAGAAATGATAAAGGAATCATATCAGTTATTCAATGAAATTTAAGAAAGGTCTAATAGAACAAGATCAATGATGCCTGAGAAGAGTTTCGATTGCTTGTATGAGACGGACAGTACGTGGATCCAAAGTTGGCACACTGAAATCAAGATGATTGCAAACGTGGGCAAAGCTTAGTTGATATGGAGGATAAGCTAATGCACAACTACCACCCATACCTATTAGAAGGAAAGACAGAAATATCGTTGTTGAAATGATCAATTCAATCCAATCGATATTACCTTTGTGACCAAATACGCCTGTTGTGAATGCTTTGAAATAATTCCCATAGGCATGAAAACCACCACGAGCAAAGTTTGATGTCACACCAAAGAGAATGCGATCAGGTTCATCTTTTGGTGTGACACTTGTTGTCGCTTTTGTTAATGTTTTTTCAGTTATGAAACATGGTTTGGTTTCACCATTTTCATGAACATCACCAATCAATCGTGCATAAATTCGAGCTAATGTTCGAGCATTTGTTATTCCGTTAGCAGCCGGAATCTGTGCACGATGAAGTTCAGTTTTGTTGAATACGATATTTGTACTAGAAGGTGGTTCCATTGGAAAAGCCCCGCTGCAAGAGAGAGCTTTTTGAGTGAGAATATCCATGGGCGGCAGAGGAGCTGGAGTGAGAATGATCTTCAAACGAAACAAAAAGAGATCAGTTTTTTTAGTCAGCTTGACCACTGGGTGCGTACTTTCTTGATAAGTGGAGCCACACGTGCCTCGATTTCGTCATTTGGCACACCAACATAGAATTCGTTATCCAGTTCATCACGAACAAATTCACCAAACGATCGATGTTTAGGATCAACTCGACGAACTAATTCACCAGCAAGAAAGCCAACTGTCACAACATGATAACCATGCGTAGTTCCTGGTTGCCAATATGGTTTTTGAGCTGCTAATAATGATGTCATCCGAGACCAATTACAAACATCATCAAGTGTCAATGGCTCATCAACACATGGTAATCCACCTCGATGTGACATTAGTTCACCAACAGTGATGTTCTAAATGAATAGATATTCACAATTCTTAATCTTCTCCTCGTTTCCAAACGGAACACATACCTCTTTCCCATTTTCACCAAATTCTGGCCAATATTTTGCAACAGGTTCATCATAATCTAGCCAACCTCGATCAACACAGAGAGCAATGGCCGCAGCCGTCACTCCTTTTGTTGCTGAAAACACTAGCTGCAGTGTTTGCGATGTGTAGGGCTCTTCTCTATGCTGTACATCTTTCCATCCACCACTCAAATCGATCACACATTGTCCGCGATGATAAACACACACACTTGCACCTATGTCCAATCCGTCAATGAAATTCTGCTCAAAAACTGTGCGTACAATCTCCCAGCCTGGTGCTACATATCCATGAATATTGACATCATTGTTACAATTATTTGCCATCGATGAAATTCACTTAATCAATCTAAAAAGAATTCAAAGAGCGATACTTTTTCTCTATTTCATTGAAGTGACTTCGTATAGCTATGATCAGCAGGATAAATTTTTATACCTGTATCGAATATATACAAAGTAAGAAAAGAAACAAAATGTCGTGTCACGTTTTCTATTGTTTTATAATACTTAGCTTGACAAATATTGATGGATGTCATAAATATTTATTTGTCAATGTTCTTAAAATGTGATTCATCTTTTGAGATCCAGCGAAAGAAGAAGACATACAAAAAATCTATTCAATACTAAAAAAAACAACTCCAAGCATCTTGACAAATCGATCAATTTGTGGATTAAGATTCGATTTTTAGCGAAGACAAAAAGATACTCAATACACACACTGAGACAAGGATTGGTATTTCGCTAACAAATTATGAACAAAAAGGAAAATAGAAGATTTATATTTGTAAAAGAACTGTGCTAAATTATATAGAAGCGAATCGACATAAGCTTTTCCGAAATTTTCATGTTTTTTTGCAGTTTTTGAAGAGGAAAGGGAATGGTTTTTGGAAGCTTTATTAATACACCCGTTTGCAAAACTGACTTTTCCCTACAAAATCCAACAATCGATGTATCCCTTTGTATTATGCTAATGTTTAGCTGCCAAATGTTTTTATTTTTCAAATCGGTTGCATTTGGCATTGTTGATAGTTTATTTGTAATTGGAAGTTTGTTCCTGAGAAAATATTCACAGCTTCGAATCTACATATCAGTGAATATCAAATTCTCTAAAAGATTCTTTGCTTTGCACAATTACTCACTCGAACGAGTACCTACCTAGTTCGACTTATAATGTATAGTAAAATCTCTTCATAATGAACGCCATCGGGACTTTTCAAAATGTCCAATAAGTAGAAGAAGGATCTTTATTGAGATAACACTATTATAGACGGAGTAAATGAGTTCTATGGTCATTTGAAAATTAATAACGAATAAATATACAACGGTATGGTTCACTGTTGTTTGTAGAGACTCAATTTAAGTAAAAACTGATTCGTCGAATTTGAAAGTGTCCACTGTGCGTGCTCAATTCCTAATACACTCTGGTGCTTATCTAGATATAGTCATACTGATGGCGTTACTAAGGATGGACTAGGTAGAGCACCGCCCAACCATCGGTCATTTCTTGAAAACTGATTTTTGTGGTGATAGACATAATAAAATACTAGGTGTGTATATTCACTCATGCCTTCCCTTATAGCTACTTAGTCGAAATTATGTTTGACTTCTTGTCTTAATTACTAGTTTCAGAATTATTATGTTATAGGTTATTCAGAATGGAAATCTTCATATTCATTGATGAATTATTCATCTAAAATGAAACTGACTTTCATGTATACACATCATGTGTTGTATTGATATTCATCACATATATCTTTTAGATGAATATTAAATCCAATACAGAGTATTACTTTAAAGTGCAAAAAAAACACATATATAATGGCGATTACATGTTACTATGGTTCTGTGAGAGTAACTAAATGTTTGGCATAGCGATGAATTGTCGAAATTTCTCATCTAAAAGACATACTTTGATACAATCTGAAAGTTTTCGATTAATATAAATGATTCTTCATCGTTAAAGATTTAAATCGATATTATTAATCAAATCTCACGCGCTTATTTGTGTCAGATTGATATGAAATGAAAATATCAAGCTGACACCCACTTTTAATGAGAATATTTGCAAAAGTATCAGTATAGACAGATAAGACACACATAAACCCAATGTCTCTTCTATGATGGTAACATATTGAATTGATTGTCTAATAGAAAATCTTTGGATAAAACTTCAACAACATTTGACATTGGTATGTAAATTTGTGATCATTGTTGAACAATGTTTGGAAGAATTCAATCATTTCAAATCGTCAAACTTCTCACAAGTGTTTGTTTCATTCTTATGATTTACAAATATTTAAATGAATATCCAAATCCTGATTTCACTGATTCATCTTATATCAACTTAACATTCAATGCATTAAAACACGCTAAACATGAAGAAATGAACTTTAAAACACAATATCAATTAACAGGGATTATTGTTTCCTCTCAACACTCTCCGAATATCAAACCATTACTTCACTATTATCTTGAAACGAAACTTTTCCAAGAAATTATCATTTGGAACGATGATCCACAAAAGAATTTAACTCTAAATTCTCTTTTAAATAAAAACACATCATCAATTCGTATTCATATCATCAATTCCAATAAAACTCTTCGAGATCAATCAAAATATCGTGCATGTGCATTAGCACAAACACTTGTTTGTTTCTATGTCGATGTTGAATGGAACATCAAATCATATATTCGAAGTCTCATATCAAGTTTTCGATCTGATCCAAATGTTTTACACACAACAAGTGATTTGTCGATGTTTTATAAGAACATGTTCAAAACATATTTCGACGAGTCAATTGATTTGCATACGGGATTTGCAGTGATGAATAGAGGAAGTGTGTTTTTACGTGAACATGCACAAAGACATTTACAATTTTTAGAAATTCATTTCAAAGATCATCCAGGTTTGAATTTCGATAGTAAATTGATTATGAAAGAATTTGTTTTCTATTCATAATTTAGAGTTCTGGCTATTTAGTGATGTTTATTTTCCGATTTGGTTCAATGATATTCCAACTCAATTAATAGTTAATGTTCAATCATTGCCAATTACTGAAAATCAACGTAAAGCTGATATTTATCCCATACGGAAAATCACTGAATTACAACAAACAAGTTCTATTCTTGCTCTTCGTCAACTAGAATCATCTTTACGTTTAAATGAACGAAAAACCAATGGAACTTTCCCTCGACATCAACAACGTCGATTTCCATATCTTATCAAAACATCAAGTCCAACTGATGAGTTCATTTTATTCAGTAATATTCTTGCTTTTGATATTTCGACTCAACACACAAGACGTGGAAATGAATTCAAATCGAACGATTCTATGGATTCGAATGTAACGAAGGCGATTGATGGTGATGAAACAACGTGTTGGAATCCACGAAGATTTGTCAACAAAGGCGATTTCTTTGCTTTTGATTTCCATTCCATTGAAACAAATATCATTCTTCTGCTAATTGTCAATCAGAGTGAAAATTTTCGAAATTATTTAGATATTCATGTGTCATTTGATGGTCAATGGTGGATTTCTTCTCCGTTATTATCTCAGCAAATCAAATCAGAAAAGTTTATTGACAATTTCCATCGATTAATAATCGATTCGAAACACTTTCCACTCCAACTCCGATCATTTCGTTATATTTCATTCAATGCAACACGTTATCTCTCCGAAAGTTTTTCTCTATGTGAAGTCAAATTGCTGAAATAATCTTTGTGAAATTCTATAATGTCTGTGATGATCTGAACAATATCACGTTTCTCGAATACGAAATTTGTTGTTTCTTTATAAGAGATCTGTTATTGTTGGAATAAGGAAGAGACGGCAATTCTTGATTTAAACTGTTATCGAATTTTTCCTTTAGAGTGTATCGATGTCGCTGATGTGAAGAATGGTTTTCCACAAATATTAGGAAATATTTTTCGACAAATAGAAACGAGAGAATCAATTTCCGTAAAACGTTTGATTCCTATGAAGATTATCTCTTGCTTTTCTCAGTCGTTTCACAATACTGACTTCCATTAAAAACACTATCATAGGTATATAGCATAACTAGGGGTGTTACTTTATCTTTATTTTTCTTTAAATAAAGAATAAAGAATTTTTTTACAATTTTTGACCAAACACAATAAAATTTTTGATATTCACAAATTAAATTAACGGGGAGTTATGTCGTGAGACAAGATGTTACATTTTACCTAAGATTAGGTTCATTTTCTGACTTAACATATAATCTCACACTTGGCTGAAAAATTAGGTATGTTACTTTTTCTTTACTTTTCTTGAAATAAAGAATAAAGATAATCTTTACTTTATAAATAAAGTAAAGATAAAGTAACACCCCTAAGCATAACAGAGTACAATTTATTAACGCTATCAATGAAAACTAGGAGTCTTGCTTTGTGCTGCTATATGCTTTCAAAGTCTAGAATCGTTCTAGGAAGAAGAATCTTTAAAAACGAGCGCACGATAAGTCCGAACTAACCGATCGATTGTCGCATGTGATTTACATTATGTTATGGACTAGTGATTCTCCTCGGAAACTTCTATAATTCTTCTTTAGTCGTACTCGATAGAGGTAGTTGAGATTGTACTGTATATAAGGATACTATATGATTTTAATATATTACATCCTCTATTCTTCACCTTTCAGCTTTTACTATTGATTTGGTATAGGCAAACACACATTCTAAACATTATATACAGATAGTTTTCGATGGATAATTCGCTCGAAGAGCTTGAACTACATCAATGGTGAATCCAAACTTCAATCATTTCAGAACAAAGAAGAGATTCAAATTACTGATTTGAAGTTAATATAAATCGGTCTTAGACAATATTTCTTAAGGCATAATAACGAGTTTTATATAAAATGGTCGCTACAGCACTCTTGTGCTAATTATGAGAACTGAAAAAATCGTTTCTAAACTTGTTCTGTTTCGATCATTCTGTTGTTCGTAATAGTAAACGACGCCATCTCTTACTCAATCATTTTTATTGCTCGAAGAGACTAAGCCAATAATACATTTTTGTTCTTTTCGTTTCTTCACGTATGTAACCAATGAAATCGTTGCGTCGTTTATATGGAGAAGTATGTTTCATGAAATAAAAACAACAGAAATTGTTTGAGAATCTAATGTATTAGTTCATCAGGTGGCCATTAGTGCCGCCTATTACAAATATCGAATGAGCCGACAAAAAACTTCTCCAGGTATACCATTACCACCTTCATCAACTTATTCAAGTAAATATTCCACACCGGCACGTTCAGTACCACTCGGAACAACTACAAATGTTGCCGCAATAGCAAGATCTATTAATAATATGAGCATATCAGCTGGAACTAGTCGAACGCCGTCGTCAACTGAACGACCACTTCGATCAACCAGGATTACTTCGCTTCGAACGGGATCGTCTAGTCAAGATCGATCAGTATGCAATTTTTCTTTAAGGTTCGTTCGAAAGATTGTTATTTGATCGATCAATTTTTTAGAATGTCCAAACAAATGGAATTACTCATGACCATACAGAACAAACAATGAATCCTACAGCGACTGTTTATAGTATCTCTTCGAATAATGAATCTTCAATTTCAAAAATCTCATCAACCGCAACTGCAGTACCGAAGACAACAACAAATTCTCAATCAAATTTAATGAATGGTGGCCTATGCGGTCTACAGAATCTCGGAAACACAGTAAAGTTCATCGAATGTAGTCCCTTTCTTCAAAGAATCAATCGTTTAGTGTTTTATGAATTCGGTACTACAATGTTTATCGAATACAAAACCTCTTTTATTGTATTGTTTGGAAGAGAATCTCGACGATCAATTGAACACATCAACAACAAGCGTGATGAAAGGCGTTCTAATGAAAGGTTTGTGTGCAAACAAAATCGATTGTACTGAGCTTTTATATGATTGATTACGTTTTAGAATATGCTAGTTTAATTCGTAAGATGTGGTTATCATCCGACAAGCGATCGATTGTTAGTCCATCGTCTTTCAAGAATACGATTGGAAAGTTCGCTCCACGTTTTACGGGTTATTCGTAGGTGAAAAGTTTCACTGAATATCAACTATTGATTTGCTTCTCTTTTAGCGAACAAGATTCACAAGAATTTCTACGGTATCTTTTGCAAGGCTTGAGCGAAGATGTGAATCGAGTACGGATTAAGCCAGCAGCGATTACTGTTGACGAAAAACAAGAAGAACGAATGAGGTAAAATAAGAAGAAGATTAGCATTGAAAGACAATGTTTCATCTTTAGGGAAATCGATCGCGCGAAAGCCAGTTGGCAACGCTGCTTAAAATATGAGAATAGTCGACTCGTTGGTATGTTTGACTGGAAGGAAGTTTTAGTAAATTATCGATTTATTTTGAAGATATCTTCGCTGGCCAGTTAAAAAGCACTCTAGAATGTTCGTTTTGTCAATATCAATCGATAACCTTTGATATGTTTTGGGATCTATCGATACCTTTGCCACGTGTAAGTAGTGAACGACACGAATAGAACAAGAAGCGGATTTTGTTGTCTTACAGGATAAATCATCAACTAGTTTACAAGAATGTTTTCAATTATTTATGAACAAAGAAGAACTTGATGGCGACGAGAAACCGGTAAGAGAAAATGAAAGAACTGAATATAAATTTTCTTTATCTTCGGTTGTGTTAGATGTGTGCTAAATGTAAACAAAAACGTCGATGTACCAAACAACTCTCAATTCAGAAATGTCCCGAAATTCTTGTTCTTCATCTCAAACGTTTTTCTCAATCTTTTGGTCGAGGGAAACTCAACAATTTAGTAAAATTTCCCATCGAAAACCTTCGACTCAACGAGTTCATATCCGAAAGTGCCGAAGGTTTGTTTCTTCCATCAATTCTTCTCATTCCCTTCATATCTCAATCTTCCAGGACCACCCCCAATCTACAATTTATTCGGCATTTCAAATCATAGTGGTTCACTTTACACCGGCCACTATGTCGCTGAATGTAAACATCCGTTCACACATGAATGGCATGAATTTAACGATTCAAATGTTCATACAATCAACGATGAAGAGAGTATCATATCGTCGAATGCATATGTGTTATTCTACGAACGACAATAATCGAGAAGAAGGCTTTTTTTATCGTTTGTTTGTTGAAGTTGAATTCTTTTTTTTTTTAATATCTCAGATCTTCCGAATGACGAATATTTTCAAAATTGTTTCCCCTCTTGAGTTTGTTTTTCAGTGTGTTTACACATACGACAATGCTTTAACGGATTGTAACTAAATCAATGAAAGCCCAGCGTGTTTTGTTTGACGTTTTCTTCGTTTTTTTTTCTATGCATAATGAACGATTGAATCTGTTTTCTTTTTTTGAAATATTTTATAGAAAAATCGAAAGGATTTATCAATCTACTTTGTAGATGTGAATAAATATGAATATTACTCAATATATCCCTGAACAGTTCTCGTTCTTAAATGGACGTTTAGTAAGTAGTGAATAACACTTCTTTGGTTTGCTGATTTTGCTCCTTAGATATTTGGAGATCGGATTGAAACTACAATTGTTGGCTTTTGTTTGTCTACTGTTGTCGTTCTACTTTATTATCTTATTCGGCGATCGCAAGCGAAAACTCGAAGTAGGAGATTTGCTGTTTTTGGAAAGAGAATTTTAATTGATTTTTAGCAACGGAAAACGCGAATCGATTTCGTAAACGTGATAAAGTACTTCATTATGGAAAACGCTTTCTACGTACCGTAAGACACTTTGAATTGTTTGAGTTTTCATTGTGGAAAATTTACTAGATGCGATCGTATTCGTCTACTGCACGAAATCGCATTCGACGTAAAACACGAAGGTAAAAGGAATTTGAATGATAATAAATCAATTAGACTTGTGTTTTCATTATAGATTTCATCAACAAAAAGCTCCATCAGAGCAAAGCTATCTTTCACAACGTAAACCTCCGGAATTCTTGCTAGACACGGATGGTGATGGAGCCGATGGATCTAATCAACATCAAATTCCACCGGAAATCTTATATCTATTGAAAAGTGTCAAGTCTGTTATCGGATTTAGACGGAAATTCATAGAATAATTCGTTTTCATCTAGAGTTTTCGGTCATTTTGAACGGCCTATTTTTCTTGAACTGTGCAAGTATTTAGAAAGTAAAACTGTTCTCGCTGGTGCTTATATTTTTCGAATTGGTGATGCTGATGATAGTTTATACATAGTACAAAAAGGACTTCTACACGTATTTATTACAGACGAAGTAAAAATCCAACGTGTCTTATGATTTGATTTCAAACAAAAGACATTTTACTTCTAGAAACATCATCGACATTTGATTAAAGAATGTGTGGAAGGTGATACAGTGTTTTCTCTACTAAGTATGGTAGATGTGATGACTGTAAGTGACAAGAGTAATTTTATGCATTAACTCAGCATTGAGTGGTTGTTCTAGGGTCATAGTAAACCATTTAAAACTGTTAGTTGCAAAGCAATTGAAGATAGTATTGTACTGAAATTACCGGCAGTTGCCTTTTTGAATGTATTCAAAGAATACCCGGAATGCATGGTTCGAATTATTCAAGTAAGTTTCACTTTTACAAGGAAAGTTCTGACTTGATTTTCATACGCTTGGTGTTTATTTAGATTCTGATGATTCGACTTCAACGTGTTACATTTCTTGCTCTTCATGATTATCTTGGTTTGACAACCGAATTGACTCGTTCATTTAATGATACATTTCGTGGTCAATCAGTTCATAAAACTCAAAAAGATGCTCATCACAACAAAATAAAACGTCAACAAAGTCTTATCCAGCCTAAATCTGTTCCCGATACAACAACACCTTCTATTGATGTACTAAGCAATACAACTGATGAACAAGCAGATAACAATAACATTCAATTATCACGGTCGATCTCTACAACATCGTATACTTCACCTTCGTCAGATCATACTCAAACTGTCACACCAGAAATTAGTGAACAGACTAATGAATTCGAAGGTTTGTCTGCACCAACGACAACTGAGCGAACTGTATCGGTTTCCATACCTATGGAAAGACGTTTATCGACTTTTGCTGGTCAGCGATCGATGAGTGTGGTGGAAAGAAACTACATGAAACCAGATTTTGAAGAAGCAGCAGCTCGTGCTCGAGTAAAAAATTCGTTAGATACAACGTTCTTTGAAAAACATAAGATAAGTTATCCAAATGTGTCGCAAAATCGAACATCCAACTCATCCGCCGGCCATCGACGACCAAGTTTCTCCGACGTAACTAATCCGTCTTTTCATTTTCCATCCGAATTAAAGTTTTCTTCTAGCCTGATTACGGTCATCAATACTCTCGATCAGCAGGCTCAGGTAGTGATAGTGCTGGAAGTGAATATAACGAGCGCATGGACAGCTCAAATCTACAATCGGAATGGCCACAAGTTCGAGAAGCTTTAGCTAAAGCTCTTGGTGGGATTTGTCATATGTTCATTGAATATTAATGTAATTGTTTGCTTTGATCACAATAGGTTTTGAAGGAGATGTCACATTGCTTGATGATAAATTTCACATGCACCGTCTACCAGACAGATATACTCTGGCTCGAGAAGGTGAACAGTTGAATAAATTGTTCTTTGTCATACATGGGGCAATCGCGGCTCATATGCGAGAAATAAGTGGATCAAAGAAAGAGCGTAAGAAAGATTTTTCCAAACTACCTAAATTGAAATGTTGACGACTTCCTTCGCATTCGTTCTAGGTATTATGTTCATCAATCGAGAAAATGAAGTTAGCGGTCTTGTCAGTGTTCTTACTGGTGGTTCGTATTTTTCAATCGAAGAATATATCCATTGTGTATCCATTATTGTCTCCTATTGTAGAACCAACACTATTCTCTTACCGAACACATGGTTTAACAGATATTTGTACATTAACAAAAGAGAGCATATATGACCTATTGCGTATTCAACCAAGTTTAGTCTTATCGATAGCAGCCAGTTAGTTCATTTCTATATTTTTGTCCGAAACAATGCTTGTTTTGCCGTTTCTCATAGCAATGGTTCAACGAATGTCACCATTAGTACGTCAAATAGATTTTGCTCTGGAATGGATGCTCGTCGAAGCTGGAAAAGCTTTATACCGGTAGGAGCGAATATCGTTCAAATTGTTCGTAACATGCTTTTTGCTCTCGAATTCTTTCAGACAAGATTATAAACCACAAAATGTTTATATTGTTCTCAATGGCCGTGTTCGAAGTGTCTTATTGACACAAGACAAGAAACGCCGTGAATTGATTGGTGAACATGGTCGCGGTGAAATGGTTGGTCTCATCGAAGTTTTAATGGAAATGCCTCGACAATCAACAACAATTGCTGTTCGGTAAGTTCGTTTAGGTGAATTGATTCCTTGTGAACGACTTGTGTTTGCTTTCAGTGATACGGAATTAGCGGTAATTCCATCGGGGCTTCTAAATTATATCAAATGGCGTCATCCACGAGTCGTTTCACATTTGATTCACGTATTGTCACAAAAAATCTATGGAACCATGCAAAATACTTTGACCAATAGTGTTGGTTTAACAATGCCATTAGCTGATGGTAAAGAAATTTGTCTCTAATATGAACTAATCGATCCTATTATGTAACGAAACGGTTTTTCTAGAGGAGTTTCAAGATCAAACGACTGCACTGAACAAAAACTTATCAACTGTTGCCATTGTTGCTGCATCGTATGACGTTCCACTTGATTCATTCACATGTGAACTTGTTCATAGTCTACTGGCAATCGGTAAGACGATAACTCATGTTTCCGTCTTCTTTTTTCTTATATAAAAAGTGATTATCAGGACCGACACTTCATTTGACACAACAATTAATCATCGATCGATTTGGTGATAGTGCATTCGAAAGTATCAACGATTATCGGTTGAGCGCATGGCTTGGTCAACAAGAAGAATTACATAAAATTGTTGTGTATCAATGTGATAAACAATTAACGCCGTGGACCAAACGATCACTTCGGCAAGCTGACTGTATTCTCATCGTTGGTATTGGATGGAAAGAACCAGTCAAAGGATCAGTCTGTGTTTTCCTTTTGGTGAAGTCTTTTTTTATATGTCGTTGTTCTGTTTTTATCAAGGTTGAAAATGAAATTGAACGAATAGCAGTTCGAGCTCAAAAAGAATTAATTCTTTTGCATCGTATGGGTAGTTTAAAACCTAAGGGTACTGCACAATGGTTAAAAGAACGGAATTGGTGTACATTTCATCATCATGTTCGATGTCCGGAGCGTGTTTTTCAAAACGTGAATCTGGAATGTTGGGTAAGACCATCATCTTTGTTTTGATGGCTTTTCGAACAAAAAAGAAATCATGGTTATTCTTTGTATTTAGAATGATTATACCGATTTACTCGAGCCAGATCCCGACCCAACAACCGATTTTGCTCGTATGGCACGCTTTCTAACTGGAACAGCTATTGGTCTTGTTTTGGGCGGTGGTGGAGCTCGTGGCTGTGCTCATGTCGGTATTATACAAGCTATGCATGAAGCTGGTATACCAATTGATCTCATTGGTGGAACAAGCATCGGAGCATTTATGGGTGCATTGTGGGCCGATGAATTGAATATCAAAGGGTATATTGAACGAGCAAGGGAGTGGTGCAAGGTAAGGATTTGACCAGAGTGTTTTTTTGATACATTAATCTTTGTTGATTGCAGAAAATGACATCTTTTTGGAGAAAATTAATTGATTTAACATATCCAATAACAAGTATGTTTACAGGTAAGTGAACAATACGCTGATGCTTATGGAAGATCAGTAATGAATGGATGGATTTTAAGGTGCTGGATTCAATGAAACAATCGAGGAAGCTCTTCTCGATGTACAAATTGAAGATTTATGGATTCCATATTTTTGCATCACAACAGATATATCCGCATCAAAAATGCGTGTACATACGACAGGTAAAATTCGACATCTTTCTTTTTCCTCTTCCTCTCTTTTGAAAGAAAAACAACGAAAAAAGACGTATGTTGTTGTCAGAAATCGACTTGAATAAGGGTCTTCCCCTATTTTCTCTACAGGAAGTGTTTGGCGTTACGTACGTGCATCAATGACGTATGCATTTTATCTTCCACCTTTGTGTGACCCATCCGATGGCCATCTTCTTCTAGGTGAGATATTCTATATCAAAATGTCCACTTTGGAAGAATATGAACCATGAAAGAAAAAAACAAACTAAATGAATTTTTGTTTTTCGTTCAGATGGATGCTATATGAACAATCTTCCTGGTAAGATATTTAGATGAATAGAAAGAATTGATCGATAATTTCTATTCATTTATCTTTTATCTCACAGATTCCTGGACAGTTTTCTAATACACACAACATACGTCTTTTTTCGAGCGATGATTTTCGATGTTGTGCTTTAATTTATTGAGATGCTGTTAATTGTCTGAATCTAGGATCATTATGGCGATATGTGAGAGCATCGATGAGTCTTTCAGGTTATTTTCCTCCGTAAGTTCATTTCGTTCTTCTTTTGCTCGACTGATTTTTTCGATCTGTTAGATTATGTGATCCAAATGACGGGCATTTACTACTTGATGGTGGATATGTAAATAATTTACCGGGTAAGATATGCTCATTTTCATCGATAATCAAAATTTACTCCAGAAGAAAAGCAAAACTGTCCAGGAATCTACATCTGACTATTGAATTCTATCGTTTCAATTCTTTTAGCTGATGTTATGTATAAACTTGGGGCACATACGGTTCTTGCCGTCGATGTAGGTGCACAAGATGAGCAGAATTTCTATAATTTCGGTGATCAGTTATCTGGTAAGATGAAAAAGAGATTCGTCAATTTTTATAAAGTGACGATTAACTTTAGGCTGGTGGCTTTTGTATAAACGTTGGAACATTTGGTCAACACCGGTTAAGGTGCCTGAGTTGAGTGAAATTCAGACACGTTTAGCTTATGTTTCATGTCAAAGACAATTAGAAATAGTAAAAAATTCTAACTTCTGTGAATATTTACGTCCACCAATTGATCGTTATCGAACTTTACAATTTGGTCTATTCGATGAAATTCGAGTTCGTTCTTCTTCGATTAAATTTTTGCATTCATACAGAAGTCTTTCTCTCTACAGGATGTTGGCTATCATCATGGTAAAGCTGTGTTTCACGGTTGGTCAAAATTGGAATCGTATGATGCAGTTTTTCTCAAACAAAAGCTCAAATCATCTCGAGAAAAACAATCGCGACTCGTAATGATTCATTGGTAATATTTCTCGAATTTAATATCGAATTTTGTTGTTTTAGCGTAAGCAAGAATCGACTGCAACCAAATTCATCGATCTAGCAGAATTGATAACACGTGTACCTGACGCAACTAAAGAAGAAGATGACGATGACGATGATGATGACGACGATGAAGCGAACGATAATGATGAAATTGGTAAATACGATCATTTTCAAAATATCTATCTTCATCTCTTGTATTTCGTCCATTAAGAAACAACAAACACTGAAGATTCGCACACTTCTATATCGAGTAATACGAAACGGCGAAGAAGAAAAGTTTCACATACAAGTCATCGTTGGCTTAGTACAATAAGCGGTGGTGGTAAACGATATAGACGGCGCGTTCGATTACGTTCACGACCTGAAACACCAGTTATGCCTGTTGAAACCGACAGTCAACGAACATCATCAGCAATAGCTCCAAATGAAGATATTTAATCAATTCGTATATGTTAATCAAGCTCATCAATATGTACAATGTACTCTACTTCTTTTTCCTTGGCAGTCCGGTGCTTTCACACATATTATTTATTGTCTCTTATTTGTTTCCTTCATTTGACTGTTAATTACACATTTTTCAGGCATATATCTACTCGAATTAAACATGAAATTTTACAGCTAAAATATTTCGTCTTCTCATAAAGTGATAAACCATTTATTCATTAAAACAAAAAGATAAATGTCTCTTTGATATCGTTCATTAAATTCCATCATTCATCCGGAAACTGTTTCACATCGTCTAAAAGAAAAATAAGAATGTTCGCTTTTTGATAAGAGAAGTTTTTCTTCTTACGTGCACATCGCATTCGGTCGTTGATTTGCATTTGAACAATAGTTACTTGTTTGTCCCGGTAAACGTCGGCGACATGTACATTTTGGTTCATTACTACCAGGAATCATTGAACATGTTGATGAGATCAAACACTCCGGTGTACAACGCGGCTTGATACATTGACATAATGTCGCATCTAAAACCTACAGATACTTTGCAAATGAATTGAGAATAGAATTGAACCTTACTTTGCCTTCATGTTGACATTGATTTTCGGTCTTACCACATTTACATTCACATTTCGTATGATTCATTAATGTCCATGGACGATTGATTTCGTATTTATCAGTATCATCCAAAGAAATCAATAGTAACTACATGAATAGAAAATAGAACATGTTGCGATATGCAATTTGACCTACTGGACTAAATGTAACTGGCTTTTCTTCGACAGCTACACAAGGAAATTGTGCTTCTTGACAGCAACCACCACAACGATGAACTTCAAGACATTGTGGATATGATATCATATTATTTCCCGATGAGCGATCAACAGGCACCGGTTCGCAGATAACACGAGGTTCACAACCACCATTTCGTGGTTCGGTCAGTGATCGACCATCTGTAAAACCGAATTACTATTAGATAAATACAATTCGATCAATCGACATACTTTTATTCAGACGTCGTGCAGTAGTGAATATCTCCTGTTGTTCCTTTTTCAATGCTTCCGGGGCCATCATCGCTAAAAAAAAACCAGAAACGATCAGGATTAATCAACAAAAATACTTGTATTCTTACACATTCGACCTGCTTTGCTTGAAGTTTTGAGAATAATCAACGCTTCTTGAATCGACTTTGCTCGTGATAATTGAGCACGAATTAAAGCTTTGTGATGTTCGTCCTAAAGAGAATTGTGATAAAACAAAGTCCGAACTTTTTCATGGCAATCTTCTCACTTCATTACAGTTAATATGATTAATCAAAAGTACCAGAAATACTATCGTCGAGAAGAACACTGCCTTCATGCTGTTTGTTTTCTCCAATGAATCTACTGACTCTTTTCGTCAGAATCTTTTTCTATGGGAAAATACTGTGCACCCACCATGTATTTATATCTAAATCGGTCTGTCTCCTAATGATAGATAAGACATCTGTCATTTCTTGACTCATGATATTTCGCATATTTATTTATTATACATTATGTCATATCTAACAAATACACTGTCAAAAGATTCAAGATAGTTTTCATTTGGTGGTTATCTTCATGGATATTTCACACATTTTCTAGAAGAAAGAAAAGCGAAATTGATGAAATATCGAGGAAATATGATGAATCGATTTGTAATATACTGACTTGCAACGAGCATCAGGTTGATAACCCGAAGAACATGAATATGCGCCATTTTGACCTGGGATAGGTCGTTTGCAAACGCAGGATGGTTTTTCTTGTGTACTAAGCAATTGACAACGTTGCATAGCTTGACATTGAGGAAAACACGCTTGTTCTCGACAGCGACATAGTTCATGGTCCAAAACCTAAACGTTTCCATTGAATTTCAATGAAAGAGTCAGGAGAGAAACAGACTTGAGCACTACTTGGACAAGCATTCTCATCGAGTTTACATTTGCATGTGCATTCGGTGTGATTTTCGGTTTTGAATGGTTTCATTGCAGCGATAGGTGGACCGGAACCTTCGCCATGTTCGAATTTAATTATCTAAACAATCGAATTTCGTTCGGAATCAATCAGAAAGACGGTTTGCTTACCGGACTGAATGAAACATATTCAATTTTCGTTGGTTCACATGAAAATTGTGCTTCTTGACAACATCCAGAACATCGATGTACTTCCACGCAGTTCGGAAAAACAATTCCACCTGATATTGCCTCTTGAGAATAAACAGGAACACATGTAATACGTGGTAAACAACCACCGTTCACATATGGCACAATTTTATCGTCTAAAAACTGAAAATCTTCACGAAAAAAATGTTCCTTCTCAATCTTTACCTTTCGCCAGTTCGAACCCAACCAGTTGTGTATCGATATTCTTCTCAAGTTTACGAATATCCGCTGTAAGAAAACGACAATTCAATAATCAAGTAAAACAGTTCCCTCTTCTCTACTTTGCATAGCTACTTGATGTTTATTGCTCATACTCGAATCCGCATAAATAGCAAGCGCCTGCTTCAATGTCCGAGCTTTTGATAATTGCGCTTTGAAATTTGCCAGGACGATCTATTCAAATTGAAGCACCTCACAAATCGATATTTGAACATTGTCAAGTTCTACCTGATCACGTGTACCGCTAATCGACCCATGACATGAACAAATACTCAGAACGATAAGTATGATTTGACCGAGTATAACTCTCCGAAGCATTTTCTCGATCAAAAACGATCTTCGTATGGTCGATAAAAAGATATTTATGAATATGTCGTCAATGCTCGATTCTTTCTTTTTTCTTCTTCTTCTTGTTCTTCTGTAGGATATTAATCATCAATGATATCTGCTTTATAGATACAAAAATATCGCTCATTAAACAAAGTACAAAGATGCAGAAATCAATTTAGCAGAAACATCAATTTGGAGATAAGCGAATAATGATAGGAAGACAATCTAATCATATGTTAGATATGACACACAAATACAAAAAAAGTACTCAAAGATTATCTATCCACTAGTTACACAAATCTTCTTCGACGGCAGCCATCTTTTTCCATTTGGACAAACGCATTTGCCCGAGTCACAAGAAAGTGATAGAAGACATGTTGAATTCATCGATGGTAGACATGATTCATCGAGAGATGCTCGATTAACTAGTAGAAAACAGACAGAAATGAAGAAAACATCAATCTAATACACTTACCACATTGGGAGAGAATTGAATTATAATATTGTCTTTGATCACAAATACATAGATGAGAATGGCTTGAACAAATCAATGTTGCCATACACGAATCATTGTAATGACATATTTGCGAATAATTCTGACGTGAAACTAGATATTTTTTCAAACGAATTCAATCGATAACACAAATCAGTCTCAACTAACCACATATCTGAGTCTTCATATCCCAATATTTTTTCGAATAATCACAATGACACTTCTTATTAATACAATAAAGATCTTTATTTCGATCGCATTGACTCGAACCATGTTCACACGTTTCATTAAACGTAACTAAATACTCATCTAAACTAACAGTCGTACTTCCCAATATTCTCTACAGAAGAATGTTTCATACCTTCCTCGCTGAGTACAATACGACCGACAGTTCCAGCAATCACGCAAATCAGAACTATTCCGATGATAATATTCTGTTTTGTTTTGAATATCTTGGGCTGAAAGGAAGAAGAAAAACTTCTCTATTACGTGTAATTCTCACAATCACTAACACAACAAGTTACGTTTGCTTGTTGTGACGGACTCTTTCGACTTCCATTCGACATCAACTGTACGTCCGCGTCTTTGTTCGGAATTTCTCGGACGTCGATCGCATCACAAAATCGAATTGTTCGTGAAGCATCGGGATCATTCTCCATTTTTTTTTATTTCAATTGAAAATAAACGAACAAAATGTAGCCGTTTTCGTAACTTGAAGAAAAAAAGTAAAACAAAATTTGATGACATCAACTACGAACAACAGAACAACATGCATAGAAATTCAATAATTTTAGACAAAAAGCCGACCAAGAATAAGCGAGAAAGAATCGGTTAAACATCAAAGCAAGTTTCTGCTTAACAAAACATATAATGCCATTACACGTGACGATTAGTCTAGAAAGAACTCTTCGATGCGTGTTTAGACATCGGAATGCATATACGTGCATGAAACATCGACAGGAGACCTCGTCTGTTCGACAGGTTCATGTGAAATGAATTGATTTTGTCCAATCAAAACACGCCACCATAAACAGATCTGATGAGAAATACTTTTGTTCCAATAGAGCAGCACATGACTATCAATTAACACACATATAGAGGGTAATAGTAATGTAAACAAATAATAGGCATCGGCAAGTTTTTCTTCTTTGTCAACAACTTCGACGATGATGAATGGAGCCCATCCGAAAAAGAAGAAAACAGTAAACATCGAAAATTGACGTAGTAAACGTAGATTTCGACGTTTACGTTTATTTAAACGAAAAAGTTTCGATTGAGACATGCCGAGAGTCTGCCGTGAACGTGTGACGTTTAGGTAAGTGATCAAATTCATTAACGAAATTGAGATAAGTGGAATAATATATCCTGTGGAAAATAATAGGATTAAAACCGGAGATTGTTGATTAACTGTGCATATTTTTGCCTTTGGTTGAAATATGATTTCGTGATTTGGTAAAAGGAAACTTATGCTTGGTAAAAGAAATGCCAATATCCATTTCGTGACGAGATAAACCTGAATCGATCTAACCGAGGTTATCTTCCGATTAAATGGATAAATAATGGTTAGAAACCGTACAAATGTGACTAGTGTGTATGAAAACATTAAACAATGACAACTGGATATGACAATAAAGGCGATGAATTGACAAGCGAATGTAGGTACCGATTGATGATAAAGTATCCATATTGTTAAACATATCGACAATAGACACGACAGCGAAAATACGATACAAGCGATGGAAACATTGATTAACAAAAGATTCTGAGTATTCCGATGACGTTTGATATAAACTAAACTTCCAATGATGATTACATTGAGAAGAATTGTGTATAAACACACAAACGATTCAGCAATACATTTGACGCTCACATTTAGCAAAACAGAGAATGCTGTCGAACCAATATTTCGGTACGTTGACATTGAATTGACTTGAAACTAAACAGACACTGCCAATGTTGAGATGTACGTCGACTAATCGAAATTAACATAAGAAATCGGAATCTACGATTGAAGATTGTTGGAGAGGAAAAGAGCGACGCATCTACTATTAATCTGATCGATTGTAAAAACAGCAAATAAAATCGTAATAAGGCAAACGAATGAACACTACATTTAGTGCTTAATGGATGTTCTAAAGATAAAACCATTGAACATAAATCATGTCAACAGGGAGATGAGTTTTCTCTCTTTTTCTCTATTATCAGCATCAAATTAGGATCAGTTTCGCTTTCTTAACGACGCAAAAGTCTCTTGCTCTTTCTCTCTTCAAATGCCGATCTTAGACGTTGATGAGAAATCATCAATTCTAGACACGAACATCTGCTAAAAAGCGTGTGCAGTCTCATCTATGTGACGATGAATTACGAATGAGGTATGACTTGCAAAATTCAACACCAATGCGCAACTGAAGAATAAAAACCGGAAACGAAGTATACTAATTCATCACAACCTCATCTTGTTCGTGAAGTGATGTTAAAATACTTTTAAATACCATCAAAGCAAGACGTACTCTTGGTCTCTGCGACCTTTGACACATTCGTCGATAACATTGCTAGATAATCTCTTGAGATTTTCGTTTCAAGCAATTCTTATGGAATCACGAAGACACCTGCTTGATAAAATAAAAGCTCAAATGACCTAGTGACATCTATCATCCATATTTTCTTATTGATATAAAGATAAAACCATTCATGAGTCATGATAACGCTAGTCAACTCTCAATCATACTTTTTCTTCCTTGGTTGAATATCTTTCTGTTTACAGCATGATCGTCATGCATTACTCAAATGTTTTCTGACAGATGAATCATTTTGATTTGTTAAATAGAACAACTTTATTCGCTGTGTACTTTTGTGTAGATTTTTTGAATTTATCGCGAACTTTTCTTCTGTTTATTATTCAAAATGAATCGACTTTTCGGTCAAGCAAAAGGTAGCACTGTACCAAAGCCTACACTGAATGACACCGCGGCGACTATTGACTCACGTGTCGAAACATTGAACAAACAAATTGCATCTGTGGACCAAGGTTGATGAAATTTCATAATCATTTTATTGAATGACCTTTGTTTGAAATATTTAGAACTTCAAGCGTATAGCAGATTGCCTCCAGCGAAGAAAGTAAATCGGTGTTGCGAGGGTTTTCGTAGGAAAGAAAAACGACGATTTTGTGTAAATTTAGGCCGGTCAAAAAGCAAGAGCGATGGCTTTATTAAGTAAAAAGAAAATGTAAACAAAACTTGATTTTTCATATGGACAAAGCATATTTCTTTTTAATTATTGATCTGATGTAGGTATGAACGACAACGAATGACACTGGAAGGTCAAGCGAGTAATATCGGTGCAACGGCTTTTGCTGTGAGCAACATCGAAACACAGAAACAAATCGTATGTGGATACACTCTTTTTTTCTCGACAATGAATGCCTTTGGTTTTAGTTTACTGGATTGAAAGATGCAAAGAAACAATTAGTAAAGGGTTATAAAGATTTAAAACCTGAAAAAGTTGAAGTAGGACGTCTTCAATTGAGTTGGTCTATTTCTAAAAGACATTTCAGGCACTTATGGATGATTTGGACGACCAACTTCTTGATCAAGATGAAATGAATGATATGTTCAGTCGACCTATTGGCCAAGATACATACATGACTGACGCCGATCTTGAAAGCGGTAAGATTCGATGACAAGACATTCATTTTCCGATTATACTGGATTCGTCTTTATCGATAGAATTGGCTGGTCTTGCTGAACAAGAGTTTGGTATGGAATCCAATGCTATGTTCGATGATTTACATGCACCAAGTGTTCCTGTTCAACCACTTGATGGCGGTCGCGCAACAGCGGCGACAACTAAAGTAGCAAGACTGCTTTTACCTGGAAGTTTGACTCTCGTTTTTTCAATTTAGGATGGCGTGATGGTTGATGAATTCGGTTTGCCGAAACTTCCTGCGCCAGGCATGAAGAACTAATCGATGATCAATGTGTTAATGAACTCATGAAACTTTCCTCTCTCTTTTTTTCATTTCTTGTATAGAAAAGGACACATTTTATTTCTGCGGTTCTTCATTTTGATAATCGATCGAATAAGAGCAAAATTTCTTCTCAATCAGTTTGAATTTATTTTAGAAACACTTTTTATAGCATGACATCTTTCCCATAACTGACCATCGCACACAACGGCATTTGCCTGAACAACATTGATAGTCTTTCGAACAGTAGTTGTTGGTTAAACGACATCCTTCTTGACTCGCTGCAACAGATGCACTCGAACCTAATCCAGTGTAGAGATACGAAATCGATGGGGAGAATTCCGTTTGGGGTGGAAATAATCGACCATGTTCACGATAATCACGAACTACTTGATCGGAATGAAAACGACGCGATTGAATAAATGTTGGCGATGAATCACGTGCTCGCGATGCTTTGTATTGCTGTTTTGCATACTCTCGTAAGTTAAGAAGCGTTTTATTAGCCTCCGATATTCGTATACGATTTGATGATTGCCCATAGAAATCTCGAGCTAAATATTAATAAAAATAATTCATCAGAAATTTCCAACTTGGTAAGCGTAGGTTTTGTAAAATGTTCTTTCACAACAATCTTCGCGGAAAAGTGTTGAAATGTTTTTTTTTCTCTTTTTTTCTTTCTCTGCAGTATAAAACAGTTGTTATCGAAACGTAGATAATTTATTTTTCTTCCCTTCTACTTCCAGATGACATCAGCAAAATCAGGAGAAACTTTAAACGATGCTGAAAAAGCTGTTCAAGCTCGACAAGACGCTCCAGAACCATTCGATCAACAAGAATATCAAGTTCCACGTGATAAATGTAAGATTCGCCTACCTGAATTTAGCGCTTGTTCATGAGAAAATACGATGAACAACGATCCGAATAGAACCAATCGCAGCATAATTGATTTCTTATACTTAACAAACTTGCTGCAAGTAGAAAAATGTTCGAATGAATTGTTTCGCTTCGAATTTTTTGTCAACTGAACGCGTTAGGTCACATATGAAAAGAATAGTAGACGCCAGATCGGTCATATACATGTAACAGTAGTCGTTATAGTTACGTTTGACCAAGCGAAAGAGAAAAAAGAGTAGAACAGATCAAGCCCTTTTCCCTTTATCAATATTGATTCTTTTTTGACAAGAAATCATTAGTTTAGTTTCACCACCAATCCAACGTATTGTGTTACTACTGACCGGTTCTTTCAACCCGGTGACCATCGCTCATTTGCGAATGCTTGAATTAGCGCGTGACTATTACCATCTTCGCTCTATTCAAGTTCTCGAAGGTTTGTGGAAAATACCGTGCGTTGATCAATAAAGATGTGGTTGGTGTTTTAGGAATTATTTCTCCTGTCAGTGATTCGTATGGTAAAGCGGGTTTGGTCAAAGTAGATCACCGTATTGAAATGCTGAAAGCCTCGATCAAAAACGACAAATGGCTTCGAGTTGACACGTGGGAAGCCGAGCAAACATCATGGACACGAACTAAACTCGTTCTCGATTATCATCACGAAATAATCAAACAAAAATACGGTGAAAAGACCGGTATTCGTTATCTGTCAGGTAAATAATCATTATAATTTCGCAAATTTGCCTTTTTCATACTCGTTTTCATTTGAGGCGCTGATGTCGTACGTACGATGTTAAATGCAAAGGCTTGGTTACCACAAGATATCGATGATATCATGACAAAATACGGTGTGGCTTGTATCACTCGTTTGACAGCACCCGAATCTGGTCAAGGTGGTGCGACGGTACCAGATGTGAAAGAAGGCATGCCTGATCTTTGGAAAAAACATACGGAAGTCATCCAAGATTGGGTTGTCAATGACATTTCATCGACAAATATACGAAATAAATTGAAGAAAGGTTGTAGTGTCAAGTATATTGTACCTGATGGTGCAATAGATATTATTCGACACCATGGATTATATAATTCCAATGATTCAGTATGTTTAGCTCAATGGCCCCAGGAAGAAGAAGTAAAAACAGCCAATTAACGGCATATTCGATTTCACTTCTGTCCAATTAGTTGACATTCAGCGCATATTTTTTAGCTCACTGTGCGATCAATATTAATCGATATATATATATTTTTTCTTTTTTTGATCAAGCTTAATTTAATCCTCAAATACAATCGGATGTAAGCTAGAATCAAATATTTGTACCTCCAGGACCGTGTCGCCTGGTGGATTACAATTCTCAAATCGGATTACATAGAGAAGATTAATATTGCATTTGTTTATTAATCATAAAAAAAGATGTTATAGAGAAATATATTCCATTACATTTATTGCTGAAATACTTGCGGATGTGAGACGAGAAAGTTTTCATCCAATTGTCATCGTGTTTTTATTTTGAAAGATTAGAAAATGTATTTTGAGACTTCGAAATAGGAACTATTCAAAGTAGAAAAGATAAAATCTTTTCGAAAGATTATTCTTGTTCTAAGATCGGAGATTCCGATGAAGTTCGTTGAATTGAATTACTTGGAGATGAACGGGTTGTCGGACGACGAGCACGTGCTCGTTGACGACGTTCCGTTCTTGATCGTAACACATCAATAAGAACTGGTGTACGACAATAAGCACAATTAGAATGATGTCGTAACCATTCGTTGATACAACCGCTACGGGGGAACGATATTTACATGTTTATAATAAGAAAAATATTGACATTACTTATGAAAAACGTGTTGACAATTGAGAATTTTAATTGAGTCAATTGACTGAAAATCTTCCAGACAAATGTAACATTGTGTGTTGATTATGAAAGATGAGTAGCTATTCTCCTGATCGAATTGATCTTTGAGTGAACTGTACAGTTTCTGTGGAATGCTGAGAATGTCCAATGAACGTAAACCTCGATTTGCTCGAACGTTCGATGGAATAATCGAACGGCGTCGTCGAGGTATCGGCGATAACGAATGATTCTGTGAAGTTTCTAAAATAATCTCGATACTTAAATCTTCATCGTTATCTATCGTTGGTGAATAGATTTGATGATATTCGTGCGTAGAAAAATCAAGTGGATGATTTTGATTCAGTAATGGATCAGTTGATGATGAATAATCATAAATGGGTATGTTAGTTGATGTGTAATAAAAGCGAGAACGATTGTCAACAACATCATCGTCATCGTCAATTAGCTCGGAATCTAATGTTGATAGAGATTGATACGATTCGTCTTGCTCGTGATGGGAAATATCATTTTCTTTAAACAGTAAACAAAACAAATGAAAAACGAGTGTGGACAAGAGAAGAATCTCTCCACCTGTAGGAGTTTCTTCGATCGGTAGTGCATCTGTTAACTCAAGAATGACTTCGTATTCGTCATTTTCAGGACTTAATTCGATATTTTCCTGTTCGATTGGATTTTCTAAATTTGTGATCAAATTATTGATCGATGGCAAAATTTGTCGCCGTCGTTGTCGTTCGAGATTCGATAGAGTTGAATCATAGGGTGACGACCGTGATGTTGTTGTTTGTCTCAAAAGGTTTCGTCGAATTGTTAATCGACGAGCATCGGACGTGATGTCATTGTTATTATTTATCGATCGATGTTCTTCTTCCATATTCAAGAGTTTGAAAAAACCGAAACGAGTACGTTGGAATCAACGAAGATTTTCATAAGACATGCAGATCAAGGCAAAGAAACTGAAATAGTATTTTGTTGTTAGGCAGATTTGATATTATTTTTCCGCCCGAATAGTTTGATTTCGAGTTACTTCTCCATTGGAAAGAAACTATCAAGTCATTGTTTATTCATACTCATGTGAGGCGAATTATTTTGTCAAAAGAGTTTGAGTAATAGAAAAAGAAAAAAAATGTTCCCTTAACCGACGAGAATGGTTTATTCTTTTTAGCTAATCCTCTTTTTTTCTCCTCGAATAAATCATTCAGAAAGAAAGAGGAAACAAGAGCAGATGGAAACAACGCGTTGAGAAATACTTTTTTCTCTTATTCGTCTCTCTTCTCACAATAAATATTTCCGAGAAAAACCTAGAATTTTTTTTTATTTTATAATTACACATCCCTGACAATCTATTTCCCTATTCCTTGTCCACATTTCTTCACTCAACTCGACAGACGTGCGATGATTTCGAAGAAATCTTATCTTGGCGAAATCAACAATATCGACGTTGGTTATAAACGAGAGATAAATCGATCCTACTCGGCAAATGTCACTCGTAGAATACACGCGGAACTATACAGAACATCTGATGATAGATAGGAAAACACAAAGAGCAGAGAGACCATGAAAAAAAAGAGAAAGGAAAGTGTATGATCTTCGCAATATACTAATGTCACTCACAGTTGATTCCGTAGAGCTACTTATCTCTTTTAGAATCGTTCCAGCTGTTATCTTACTCAGGAAATTCGATGGAATCTTCTTCTAATAGAAACTACGCATTCGCTTTCGATTATTAGCGAGCTTATCACATTGTTTATAGGTTGACCTACTGAACGCGATCGATTATTATGAATAGGAATCTATTCTCTTTCAGACTGTCAGTCTTTCTCTTTTTTCTTCTGATTCCCTAATAGTTTCGGCATGTAACAGAAGAGCAAAACAACATAAAGACATCAAATCGATTCGATTACCAACTTGTCTTTTGTTTTGAAGAAGAGAGTGCGCGTGAGCGAAGATCGACTTTTTGTCTTGTGCCTCATTTTCC
The DNA here is from genome assembly GCA_905250025.1 of Adineta ricciae. NCBI lineage: Eukaryota > Metazoa > Rotifera > Eurotatoria > Adinetida > Adinetidae > Adineta > Adineta ricciae. The sequence continues at coordinate 72,923 of CAJNOJ010000399.1, forward strand.
CCACCGCCTACGCGAACATCACATTAGTTATGCAGAAATAGTTTCGAAGACTGGAAAACAACGCAAGCGGAAGAAATATGAGTTAATATTTGATTTTCAAGTTCTATTTTCTTTTCTTTTCCGTTTAGAATAACAAATCAAACTCTAGTTTTCAGTTCTCTATTCTTCCCCTTCAACTTCTTCACACTATTCAAACGTAATGGCAAATAACAGTGGTCAAAATAATTACACGTGTAGTGAAAATGATGAACGACACGTTCTACTCGTGCAATATATTCTCGGAGGATGGATTTCGTGCGTTGTTGGCGTTCTCGGCATTATCAGTAATGGCCTTTCGATCTTAATCTTAGCCAATCATCGTATGCGTTACCTTTCGACGAATATTTATCTTCTTGCACTGTCAATTGTTAATCTCATCTGGCTAATTTTGTATTTAACTATAAATTCCATTCGATTTACGCTAATTGTACCGAAATTTTTGGTGAATTCGCACGACGACGATCAACACGTCTATGATGATTTGGTCCAACGGTAAGCAACTGATTTCTTTCGCTTCTTTGCACGATGTTTTCCGTAGCTTTACTCCATATGTGATTCCATTGATGAATACATTACAATTATGTTCAATTTATTATACAGTTGCTGTTTCGTTCGATCGTTTCCTTTATTTGTCGTATGGTTTATCTGCGGAAACGATCTGTACAGTTCGAAACTCTCTTCGTACGATTTTCTGTATAACCATTTTTTCAATTCTGTTTATTTTACCACACTGGTTTAAATATCGCGTAGAATTCACTGAAGATAATCATGTTCATCTACGGTGTAAGACAAAAATTGCCTTGTTATCATTCTTCGACGTTTTCTTCGTGTTTTTTTAGTAACACAAATCGGTGAAAACGAGTTATTCCGTCGAATAATTCACATTTGGCTTTACATTCCTGTAGTTTATGCACTTCCGTTTCTTCTACTTATCATTATCAATCTTTTCACAATCAAGCTACTCCACAAATTCTATCTAAACCGTCGGCAAACTTTGCACTTAACATCGCCATCGTCTACGCAAAACGATGAGCAGCATGAACGTGATATCACACTGATGTTGATCGGTGTTGTTCTATTATTCTTCATTTGCCGTTTTCCGATGTTGATCAATCATATTTTCGAAACGAAACTCTCGTTAACATCGTACAGCACCAGCCATGAGAAGATTCAGCCATTGACGAAGCGTTATTATTTGAGTAATTGCCGCTTTCGGCATTTGTTCAACACGACAGTGAATTTTCTGCAAGTTATCAATGCTTCTGCGAATCTCTTCTTCTATTACTTATTTGGCGAACGATTCCGAGAAACGAGTTTCGAATTAGCAAGATTAGTACGGAAACGTGTCATTCGACGACGACATGTGCTGAGAGACAATCGAAATGATTGTCTGCCGAGGAAAAGAACGATCTCAAATGCCACCATTCAGAATCAAATCCTTGATCAACAACAATTGTCGAATTTATTGAACACAGAGCATGATCATTTAGTTAAGAAATAAATCGGATAGATTGCTTATTCTTCTACATTCAGATCAATGATAGTTTTTTGTTTTGCTAAAAGTCAATCAATAGAAAATGAATACCATTCTCCACCTACGTTGATATAAATTTCGCACCCTTCGAACGCTCATACGGAGGGTGTGGGTACTTTCCAACAAACACAGACAGACTTGTTGTTGATTGAGTTTATGGAGAATATAGGACTTAATAAAACTATTATTTGCTGAGAAGGGAGAATAAAAAATGTATTTAGGTATTGTAATGATACCTAATTAAGTGTAAAGTGAAGATTACACGTTGAAATCGATATGTAGGTATATGTGTACTTCGACATCAGGCCATTTATTGTCTGACTTTCAGAAAGCGAAAATATCTTCTCGAACAGTGGGGAAGATGTACTTGTCATCAATAATCAACAAACCAATTCTGTGGGATATACAATACATCAGAAGATCAGTATGTTTGAAAATAAAGTCTGGAAAGAGCATTTTATTTGAATAATGAAGTTGAGGTAGTTCAACCAATTCGAATGTGTTACAACTTTGCCAACAGTAGTTCTATTTCTGAACGTGAAGGACATGCATTTTATTAGAAAGTGAAAGTCATTATCATAGAGGAAATGACGTTGTTTCGATGACCTATCTTCAACCGTTCTCGTAGACTTTGTAAATTAATATTCTCAGTCGAGAAAAGCTGCCTGCTTCCAATGAATGTCAACATGCTTAACTCGTCTCGTACCTCTTTTCCTTCTGAGTTTATTTTTAGTAATGATTAAGTACTAAAACATATTTGATCTTTCTAAACTCTCCGACGTATTGAAAATTCCCTTTACAAGGAATTTTTAATAGAAACTATGAAAAAAATCATTCAGATATGCTTCTTTGCCTTCTCAGACAAGTTTATATTTAATTCATACGTAATCTAACCGTGAGGTGTCTAATGCGAGTTCGAATATACGTAAATAAAAATTCAGCTGCCTGTCGTAACTTTGGAAATAAATGAGCAAAATAAAAACTACAACTTTAATATATAGTAGGACATTATGTAGTTTTGATTTTATATATCTATAGTCTATTTATTCGTTCTCCCAACAAAACAAGAGTTCTTAGGAATATACCTATCTTGGTCTTACTTGACTATAACTCACACGTACAGATGTATTTATGCTTAATTCATACAGTAACAGTCGCGTTCAAAATAGACCCTCTGATAAAATCCAGTTATTTCTTAATTATTTGTATTATTTACACATACAGCAAGAAAGAAGGTCTAATTTGTGAGATAGAATGCTAATGAATGTGAGATAATTGTGGATAATAAGAGTCGTTTAACACAACACATCTTTAATAATTCTCGGTATTAGACGAGTTGATGTGCGATCTCAAAATTAGAAGGATTAGATACAAAACAACTTGTGAGACATCTTTTGAGTATGGTACTGTAAGGATTAAATATGAGCTATAAGTACAAATAAATAAGCCTGTCTTTCTTCAGCAGTAACTTTTATTTTATACTAAAATATATTTTGGAAATCTTCATCTATAATTGAATTTGAACAAGACAGTTCACGCGCATGTGGAAGAAAAAATAATTTGTCTTGCGTTTATATCTTTTTACAATTTTCTGATTGTTTTACGGACTTGAATAAGTTGATAAAATTTTGAACTATTTAATGTTTACTTTCTAGCAAATAACACTGCATGAGATTTCCCTAATCAGAAGATCCATTTGACTATATTACACTGACATTTTAAATAGTTCCGAGTCTTTTAACCTGTGGAGGGTTTACAAAGTGAAACATCATTTTTCAATATAAGGAAGAATGTGTTAGTTATTATTTTCTTTGCTGTGGCAGAGTGTGTTAAGGTGATGGCACGTTCCGAGAAGAGAATGTCTATTCGTGCATTAAGATATTTGAAGACCTGATGAATGAATATGAAGAAAAAGACGAATTCTTCATTCAAAAATTGCACTTATACCTGATTATTTCCTGCTGAATCCGGTCTTCTCACGTTATTCTCTAGAAGCCTTTTCCTTCTGGAAAAGTCTTTAAAAAACATACTTTTGAACTCGGGCTCTTCCAAGAAAAACATTCTGGAATCTTCCTTTTTCTTTCTAAATGCATCGCTGAAGTTCTCGACTTTGCTTTCCAGTGCAATTTCACCTTATCCTATTTATATCAAACCATAGAATACACGAATATTCACAAGGTCAAAGGATACGTATGTAAATGTGAAAAGATATGAAGAAAACCGACTGGCTTTTATACTCGCGAAGTCACCGAGTCAATTTAATTTATTTTTGTCGTTTTCTTCTACTTCCGAAAGACACCGTTGCAAGCAAAACGAATCATTTCGCACGGGCGTCTTTGCCCAATCCTTCTTTCGCATCGCGCATAAAAATTTACGATTATTTTCTTCCTCTGAAGCATTATAAATACCCGTGTTGAGAATATCTTATTGCGTCCATCATTTCACAGAAAAGATTTTACACGTCACATTGCTTTTGGCGTGAGAATCTTTTTTCGCTTTACCATAAAAGAAAAAGATTTATTACTCTATATTTAATCATGATGATTTCACATACTGACGCGTCGTCTGAAAAAAAAGCATTTTTTTCTATCTAAAAATATCAAAATGACATAGTTCTTGCCAAGTCATGAGAAAGAGCACTTGTTCAATTAAAAATGTAAGAAGAGATCAACATGTTCTCACAGGGAGTAATTAAAAACCTGAAGATTCTGTGAGCAAACATTCATCGAAAATTCGATTGTTTTGTTGAAGATTATTTCGCTCCGGAAAACTTTCTCGGAAAATACATTGGAAAAGAACCTATCCACTAAAAATGTACCGAGATCAAGCGTACTAAATTCGTGTAAAGGAATGAGTACCAACAAGCATCAAGGACGTATGTCATAAATGGCTACGCTAGGTAGCAAAAACACTTTTTTTTTCTTTCCTTCTCTCAAAAAAGAAGGGAAATATATATAGATGTATGTACGTAGACACATATATCCTGACAAACATTTGTGAAGCATTTTTAGAAGCACCGTACTCATTTCAAACATTCCGATGTTTCTTGAATTTCTATTCACCTCGCTGATTGTGATTTTCGCTTCGCTCTATCTCGTCTACTGGAAATTAATTCGACCAGGAAAACGTATCTATGATATTTTACGAGCGCAAGGAATTCCCGGTGAACCTTTCATCCCATTACTTGGTCAGGTACCTCAACTATATAAATACAACAAGCAACATCGCATCATGTACTTTCACGAGGAACTTTGTAAAAAGCATGGACTGGTCTTTATGTTTGGTCTCGGCACACACCCTCGCCTTGTTATCCAAGATGCTGATTTGATTGGCGACATACTTGGACGAACGCGTGCACAGTATTATCAGAAACCAGCGGATTTGAGTCGTCGGTTGAAGCCATTGATCGGCCCGAGAAATCTTTTGATTAGTAATGGTAATGAACATAGTCGAGCAAGGAAAATGCTTAATCCAGGTTTTCACTTCGAAAATCTGCGTTCGATGGTGTCGATTATGACGGATCGAACATCAAGAACCATCGATCGACTTGTTGCATCATCTGGTAAAGTAATCAATCTCGAAAAGGAACTCAGTTTACTTTCGTTAACAATCATTGCCTCAAGTGCATTCGGTGAAAACTTCGAAATGATCGTTAACGCCAGGGAAATTGTCTCTGACGCTTTCATCGCAGCACTAGATGCCATTGTCAATCGATCGTTGTTACTTATCGATCAAATACCTTTCCTCTCTTGGCTGCCATTTTGGGGAAAAGATATTATTGACCGTGGATGTGAAAAGGCGCTGAATTTCGTCGAACAGATTATTAATGACCGTAAACAAGGTCGAACGACGAATCTCTGTCAAAATGCTGATATCCTCGATTTACTCCTACAAGCTGTTGATAACGAAGGTGAACATTTTACCGATGAAGAAATCAAACAGGAAGCCATGGCGTTCGTTCTCGCTGGCCATCAATCGACCGGAGATCTCATGGTTTGGATTATGTATATTATGATGACCAATCCACGTGTTCTTCATGCTTGTCAAAGCGAAATCGATCGAGTTTTACCAGATAAAGTGACGCCAACGTACGAAACATTGAATGAATTACATGTTTGTGAATCTATTATCTATGAAACCTTACGTTTGTATCCGCCTATTCCGTTCTTTGTTCGTCAATGCGTTCACGAACATACGATTAACAGTAAAAATCAGCAACTTTACATTCCCAAAGATGCAACTATTCTAATCAATAGTTATTTAATACATCGGGAAGAAAAATATTGGACACGGCCACTTGAATTTGATTATACGCGATGGATGCGTGATCCAGTAACAGGTCTGAAACCGAAATTAGCCCATCCGTATTGTTATTTACCATTCGCTTCGGGATCACGAAGTTGCATTGGGCAAAATTTCGCGATCATTGAAGCGAAAGTGATTCTGGCCATGTTTATTCAACAGTTTGATTTCGAACTCGAACCAAAAAATCAACAAATCGCAATGGATGTTCGAATCATAATGCGACCGAAATTCGGACTATTTAGTAAAATTACCAACCGACGGTGAGAAATGATCTTTCCTTTTTCTTATATATAATCATACAATGTTCAAATGTTGACGTTTTGTTTCAACAATGTACAGAGAATTTCTTTTAGCAATAAATAAATCTATTTTTCATGACTATTATTTCATTTTTATTGTTTCTTCAGCCAGCTTTTCCTGTAACTATGTATACACAACGTGATAACTCACAATCTTTCCCAGCCCTTCGACGCAATACGTACATATGCACATGTTTTTCTTCTTTCTGGGATTTCTGATGAAAATAGATGAAGTTTTAAAGTAAATTCTTTCATAAATTAGTGCAATACTTTTGGTATACTCGATGAAAAAATAACGTGCATGGCTTCTTTTTTCGTAGAAGAGAAGGATTGTCGGCAACTACGATCGAGCACATTAATAATTCGATAAGCAGAATAATAAGCGAAAGAAAGCAATCTTCATCATCCGGTGTCGTTCAGTAGAAAATTCTGTCTGTTGTAACGAAAATCGACTGACGAGATATGATAGGTCATTGTCAACTATAATTAAAGTTCATAGACATGTTGCCAAATCTTTTGTGTGTTTCATATTCAAGAAGAAAACAACTGGGATGTTATACGCACACGGCGTATGATTATTGAATTGTACATTATTACATCAAAAGACATTAGCGACAATATGTAAGATCAATTTACAGATAAATCATCTATCAAGGTCGTGAACGATGGTAAACGCATTATATCGTAAAGCTGAGAGAGTAAAGTAATTAACTTTTCTAAGCTAAACAAGTTCGTAATCAAAATGACAAGACCACTCCTTCAATCGATGATGTTTGCGTGTCTATAATCTTTCTAGCAGTCATGCTAGTCGATTAGTTGTCGTATTTGTTGAATAGGGTTGATTATTGTCGATAAAACAAAGCGTTCGACGGGCTCTTACAAAGTGTTGTTTAGTCTTCCGAGAGAAAATATTATTAAACGGTGGAATTTCTTGTTTTTAGAATTAACGAATACTTAATGGATCGCTCGAATCGTGCGAAAAAACAATCGCTCGTTAATGTGTTATTCTTCGTCGTTGGGAAAGAAATTTGCCGCGTCTTTTCATTCTTTTCAATGTCAACTTTCGTTTTTTCTCCACATTGTTTTCTACTTGACGGTAAACATCAGTCATTGTTAACATTGAAGTCTCGCGACCAGCTCGACAAACAATCCGATTGTTTATCTTGTCAAAAATCATCTCAGTCAGAGTTGTTTGTTCAAACCGTTCGAGCAATTAATAATAATCAAGATTGTCAAGATGAGTTTTGTTCTTCGTCATCGAAATCAACGAGAGAACTAGTCCAAAACAAACGATGTTCCAATCAATTATCATCGCGTAAGATTGCCATTACAAACGCAATTCACGCGGATGGTACTCAGACACGTAGGTCAATCAGATTAAGATACTATCTTTAAGTTTGTTTTGTTTATTCAGGGTTTAATTACTCGTGTCATGTCTCTTTTAGATAATTCGATTCTTAGGCATAAATCATTGATTGACCATTTACAACAGAATAAATCTTGTTTATTAGCAATGAAAAGTTCACGTCATTTGATTACATTTCGAGATCTTCGCTTACGACCTACTTTACCGAAGAGACTTCTACTCAATGTTGAACATTCTCATCCACTGTTGGATATCTATCGTCATCGAAAGAATGTCAATGATGAAACAATGTGCGAAACAGATTGAGAGTGTCAAAATTATTTATATAAAAGGAAACATATCTTGTCGGAAGTTCTGTTTATGTACGGTGGTAGTGGTGATGAATAACTCCTCTCTGTTACGCTCGTCTTTCTTGCTGTTCTCTTTTTTCCTTTTCTACCGACAACATTAACATGGTAAGTCTAATCTTGTTTTGATCATTTTGTGTGTGTGGTTTTCTTCGCGGCTAAATCGTAAGTAAGTTTTAACATAGACTTGTTACTGAGATATGTCGAAGTAAGCGTGAAATGCTGTTCTGTTTCTTGACGCATTTTTGTAATACATTCTTCCAGTTGATTAGCAAAGAGATTAATATAAGAGGAAATATCTAATCAACTTAAACCTTAAGTATGTAATTGATTATATCATTTAATCGATCTTCAAGTTTCGGTTTAGGAATTGCTTGATGTTTGTTTTCAGCAAGAAAATCTTCGCCCTTTTTTTTCTCCTCTGAAAGTTCATAACAGAGTCGAGCAAGATGCTCCAGTCAATAAGGTTTCTATTTTCTGGAATAGTTCCCAAACCAATCCTTTCTCTTCTGTCACGAGAAGCAAATATATAGAAATTCATTTTCAAAGATGATGATCTTACTTCTCACTCTATCTATATTTAGTTGGCTATGTTCTACTGCACTAATACAAACACATTATACCCACGGGCGTTTTTTTCCATCTCCATCGATCTTTAGACTGTCAACTAAAAAGTTCATTTTATCTTTATCTCAAGAGAAACAATCCTTTCGTGGTTTTTTATCCGTTATTTTCTCATCTAACAATTGCTTTATTTTTTCCTTAAGACATCAGACAGCCCATCGCGTGTCACGTACTATGGATTAAGACATGTTACACCTTCTTTAGCAAAGACTGCCGGGATTTATTTAACTACGATCGATGGCATGTTTTGCAATTGATTGTGCAGCAAATTTCTCCTGAAAATCTCGATCGAGTAGATAGCAAGTTTTGCGCATCAGCCTATAAAAATAGAATAGAACATAATTATGTCTCTATTCAATTTCCCCGAAAAAAAAAGATGAAGAAAGGCGTCGTGCCGGATTCGATCAGTGCATGCCGAACACATATACAAAGAATGAATGAGAGACAGGAAGTCATGCGAACGACTTCCAACACATACGGACATAAT